>JAQIXR010000942.1:0-17171 GCA_034700825.1 Quadroppia sp. Gr-Ori-00064
AGAGCACTGGTAGTAAGCAAAAAGTGAACGTTAGAAGCCTTGCAGTGATATATTAGGATCTGGTGATGATTCCGGTGCTACCAATACTCTATAGAAAAGGCTATATCTTTTGGATAATTTATAAACTATGGAACTACTGTATGGCGTCATAATAATACATAATATAAAAGGCCTTTCCATCTACTTGTGCTGCAATCATATAGAACTGGCATTGCATTGTATGAAATACAGTTCCCGAAGGAGTCCCTAAAAACACATAATATAATGCAAATAATATGTTAGCTTCAAATGCATAAAACAATATCAAATCAACAAAGTTTTGTTGCTTTCAATACAATTCAAAACAATTTTCATTCAAATATTTGTAAATCCAATAGAATTTGAATATAAAATAATTACATAAATAAATACTTGTCTGAAATGAACGCTTCATTAACTGCAATCACTTTAAAAACTAATCAAACAGTTTATCATAAACAACACTGTCGTCCATTTTCAGCAAATCTCATCTATTTTAAAACCCATATAAAAAGAGAGAGAGATTTAAAAGATATATATTTTTGAAATAATTGAACAAAATTTAATGTTTTGACAATTCGTTAATTGCTTTAAAAGACTCTAATGTTTGAAAGTTTGAATGTTTGATGAGTTTATCATTCAATTGAATGGCAATTTTGAGACAAAGTTAACATAATTATCGAATTGAGTGAAAAAAGTTTAAAATTAAATTTTGTCAAATTTATTGGTCTTTGAGATGAAGTAAATCATAGGTTTGATGACCTCTTTGTTGGAAAGGGCTTAAACAGAACCCTATTGTACTTATAAGGACTGACTGCGAGACAATCGTTAAGAAAATGGAAGGAAAGGGAGGAAAGGGAGACAATGGAGACAATAAAGTAAAAGTGTCCACAAATAGTATTTCGACTGAAGAATACTAATTAAAATCAGACTATGTTTGAGCTGAGAGATCATTGACCCGAAAGGGCTGACATGTGTTTATTAATGTCTACTAATTATGGCATTTATGCCAAGAATTTCAATTCAACGGAAAATATAAATATTTCCAAAAATGATTTCATTTTCTCAAAGTTTTTGCCAGAAGTGACTCTAGGCTCAGGTCTTACGACATATTCATTGGTATCGCAAATATAATACTATATGACTATAGGAATGAATGCTCTAATAATCCCAAAGGAATACTCTTATATACTCTCACTTTTCACTTCAATTTATAACATATAACGCGTTTTCTGCTCAACAATATTGTAATCCAAGAGCCGTTCCTTCCATTCGACTATAATATAATCCAAACCATTTATCAGTATTTAATGCGTTGACAGAGCGGCAAATGAGGCTGACTTTCACAACTATTATGTTTGGGTGACTACCGGTGCCGCCAAAGCACATGAAATTAATGAACCAAATATTATATCTAAACCTTTGTTATGAAAATGTAAAAAACTTTTGTTATATATAATATATGACTAAATATCTGATCGAATATAAATTCATTGATCATTTCAATCATGTATTGAATTATTTTCTGATTATGTTTTTTCAATCAATAAAAGACCAAAAAATTATAAACCAATCTTTTTATGTAAAACACGATTCAATGCCTCTATTAATGCAGAAATGATAACATTTGAAACTTTTTCGTTTAGATTTGATTTCAGTTTTGATAGTAATCGTGAAATAGAGAACAATTACAACATTTATATCAATATATATTATATTAAATATTTAAACACTTTTGAGTTGAGACTCAATTTTTGGAAACTCTTTCGATTTGTCGTAAAATAAATGAATTGCGAAAAAAGATTTCAAATGAAAATAATAATCATTAAAAACAAAAATAGATTCAAGACTAGAGAGTACTGGGTCGAGGACATGGACAGGGAGACTGAGTTCACAGATGAGTGCCATCCGTGCAAAATGTCATATAAGGTGTTATTTTTGTTTCACTGAAAACTCAATAAAACGATTCCGAAAGCAATGGTCGAAAAATGATTTTGAGGTAAACACTAAACGGTTATAACATTTGTAATCAAACAACACTTAAACCCATATAAGAGTCACAGGCATTAAGTTCTTTGAATAAACTTATTTAAGGAATAAAAGAGTGAGAACTGAGTAGAGGACCGGCATTTATGGTGTATTGCTATCAAAAAGAGTAATTCTGGTGCCGCTGAGGAGTGCCCACACACAGAGCACAGGCAGTAATATTGTTTACACAAATCAATAACTGTTTAAACAAAACAAGCCTTACCTGTACTCTGGATTCCGTGAGTCCTATTCTCATGGCTAACTCTTCCCTCATAAAGATATCCGGGTAATGAGTTTTACCGAAACTTCTCTCGAGCTCCTGGAGTTGTGCCGGAGTGAATCTGGTTCGGTGTCGCTTCTGTTTGCCCGGTTTGTCCGAAATGGAGTTATTATTGATGTTGGGGTGAATTGAATGGCTTTCAGATCTATTGCTATTCGAATGACTGACACTAACGCCGAGTGCCGAAGAGTTTTCCGATGGCAGACCCGATAGATGGTTGGGAGCGCTGTTATGGCCGTTCTCTCCCAACAGTTGAATGTTGGCGTTATTGGAGTTGTGATGCGGATGGGACTGGAGTAGATGGAGGTGTGGATGTTGATGATGGTGCGAACCACTGTTGCCGAGAAGGCCAGCACTCGGGCCGTTAGTGGCCTTCAGAACATTGGAGACATCGATATTGGAGTCGAAATACATCTTTAGATTACTTTTACTCAACTAAACATCATTTTAGTTCACTTTTAAACTACTTTCCATCGCATAAACCATACAAAGCATATAAGAAAGCATTTGAGGCAATGGTTCTCCTCATTGGCTGATAGTCTGGTGCGCGAACGCCGCACAACACATACACGACAAACACTACTCGCCCTCAAAATACTTTCTTATATGCTTTGTATGGTTTATGTGTTATGTGTTGACAACTATTATATTCATCTAAACTATATATATTTGGGATCAAGTGTTTCAACATTACTTCAAATCATATTCTTTGCGATTATTTAATAAATTGAAAAAATAATAATAAAATATATTTCAATAATTTGACAAAAATTAAAACAAACAAAAAATGCTAAAATGAATTAAAGCTGTGATAATCGATAGAAATATAAGCATATTATAGCTCTGCTACTATAAGGCACCGGCAGATAACCTAAGGCCAAATGAAATGTCTATATCGTGTCAAAATCCTTTAGTCGTCTGTCTGCCGTCTGACCTCTTCTGCACTCAATCCGTTAATCAGATCTCATTCACAACGAATTTAATTGAAATCATTGTAAGCATACAATTGATTGAGGCATCAAAACAACAGCCAAACAACATACCTACCAGTGCTTCCCATACAATAAACCTTCAAATTCTGTAATTTCAATATATGTCAAAAATTTTTAATATTGATTTCGCACGTGTTTGGCATAACAGCGCGTGCATGAGACACGTGCGCCTTTGTTAGGATTAGGGCCGCCCTAAATGTCTTACCCTATAAGCCATAGGTATAAACTAAGCCCATATCCGACTCCCGCAACGATTAATGAAATCGCTTCCCTTTAGTCTGATTTGTAATGAACGGGAAATAACTTTTATTAGTTTTATTGGCATTTTGTGTGTCTTTATTACATTGAAAGAGAACGCATCCGTTGTTGGAGGCAAACCTGTGGAGGATCTGGATCTACACAACTATCCCTACACATTGCATACTCCCTCTCCTCCCTCTCTCCCACTCTCTCATCCCTCTCATCCCTAACTCTCTTCAACATTATTAAATATTCTCTAATTTTAGGCAAACTTTTCAAACAAAAGACATTTTGATTTTTATCATAAAATTCTTGTTTTATTTGTGAAGAATTAGCGCTAAAATGAAATTAAGAGAAACTCTGTATTAATGTTACAACAGATTTATTAGTGTTTACGACAAATAAAAACTTAAAGACTTTAATCATTGATAACTCACATCTAAAATATAGAGTAGTTTTTCATTTTTTTTGGCTTTTGTTCATTAAATTTAAACCATTAAACCATTAAATTATATTCGTATCGCTATTTAACCTGAAATCAAGTGTACTTTAGTTAGTGGTTCTCCAGAAACGACAGGAGAGTTAAGCTCACGACTGTATACTTTATTATTGCTATCAAATAAAAGTGCCAGCGCTGGCAGCACTCGCATCATTGGCATCGGTATACTTAATAAAAATATATGTTATCCAAACCATGAGAAACCTGTCATTTCATATTATGGTCACAATGTTTCGGTGATCACCAAAATGGGGGCTCATCTCAAATATACAGCTATTGAACGACAGCAAAAATAGTCAATACTTACGGAATGGATAAAAAGAGATGAGAAGAACACACTTTGACTCCTCATATCTAAAGTAAAATATAATAATAAATTCTATCCAACGATAACTGTTGTGAATGCTGTGATGCAGTCATTGAAGTCTATATGAAATGCCTTTCCAAAACTCAATATATCGGTCATAATGTATCCAAAAGGACTCAATTCCCATACCATCGCTTTATCCCATTTGACTTCTCTCTAAAGTTTAACGTCTTCTCCACAAAATCGATTCTTTTGACTCAATCTATAAGTAAATGATATCTAAAAATCTAAAACAAAAACAATTTTAAACATGATTTACAAAATTTCATCAAATTTGACCAAACACTTAATTAAGAGAATTAAAGACATTAAACGAATAAACACTATATATATCTCTCTCTCTTTATCCTAATCTTTATTTAATTTTATTACCATTTAATGCTTTAACAGAAATATAATGAATTTTCGTTGAATACGAGTTAGTCTGAGATTTAATTTCCTCTGAAAGTAATCAAATTTATTATGGATTATATAACAAAATATCCGAAAGGAATGACGCGATTAAGACATTCCGACACAGATTACAAATAGCGATTGAATACTGTTTTAATGATATAACAGAAAAAATTATTTATAGCAAGAATTCGGCAAAAGATTCCGAATGAATGAGAGTTTAATAATTGTTTTATGAAATTTTAATCTTATATAACATGTGATTCAAACACATATGTATTGCCAGAAAGTGTTTTTTAAGGCGTTTAGGACTTCATTGACTTTCATATACACAAAAACGAAGAAAAAATGTTTTGAATTTTATTAAAAATTATTTATATTTATAAATGAATAAAAAATCTAAACTAATGTATAATATCTTATAATGTTATAAATAAATAATAAATTTGTAAATTGTTTGCAAATTTGGTTCATTTGTTGGCTTATAATGAAATGGAGTTCAAATCAATTATTCAAACACTGATAATTTGGTTCATTGAAAGGTTTCTGAAAACATTCTGTCAATTATTGTCTGAAAAGATCGCTTAAACAATAATGGGATGAAAGCAAATGGATATTAAACGGGGGAATGGCGTGCAGTATGGGTTCAGTAGTCATACACCGATCATGTGCTTGTGATGCACAGACATTTTCCGGCCTAAAGTTTTCATTGATATGCCGTTCGCTGACAATCGGAAGCCATGAGAAAACATATCATCAAAAGTACATATTCTCTAAAACATTAAGTGATGACCAGAACCACCAGAGCTGATGGTTTGGCCAAACATAGAGATACAGAACGCTTGCGTTCAACTAAACCGCATTATTCCACGCCTTATTGTTGTGTTGCCTCCCATTCCTCAGCACTAGACACAGAAAAGTGAGCCCAAAGTTTGGATACTTTTAATATTGCTTACAAAAAGTCAATATTAAAGAAAACTCTACCGAAAAGTGTTTGCAATGTTTGAGATTTAGTGACATATAAATAACGGATAGAAATGACATCCAAAGGGGAATAATTGAGAAGGAATTCGCGAATTCTCTTCACTTCTCTTCTCTACTCATTTATCTTTCCTTCGATACGATGAACTCATACGAGAATTCAAAATATTCTGAAACACAACTCAAATACTAAATAATATCTGTAATGAAAATATGAACCACTCGTGCCTTACATAACTGTTCTCCAGAACTGAATCTATTTTCTGTTAATTTAAATTGTTTTTTACTTTACACATAAATATGAATGCATTGATTAGTGTTTCAAATGGTTATAGTGTTTGTTGTAATAGCAATGACTGACAACTTGTGCTCAATTGACGAAACTTTAGGCAAAGAAAACAAAACAAAAGACATATTCGAAATGGTTTTGAAAAGTATACCATTTATTGGAAACAAACAGAGACTCAAAGGAAGGCATGGAAGGCATGGAAGGTATGACTTGATGTTAGAGTATATTGTATGCGATGACTCCGATGACAATAAAGAGAGAGAAAGAGAGAGATAGAGAGAGCACAGATAGCTGTCATTTATCACTGTAAGCCATGAAGGCGTAGAAGCCTTACTCAAACTTTAATGCATCCAATCCTCCAATCCTCGTCCCTATGGATGCCTTTCCGGACCATTTTGACGGAAGGGGAGAACAGGAGAACATATAAGATATAAAGTGAAGCCAAATGACAACACTCTGTCTGTTGGGTAGAATTCAATATATTTAAGGAATATTACAAACAGTCATAAAATGTTTTCAACGATAATTACTAACGATTTCGTCAAAAATCATTCATTTATTCATTTAATATTGAGTTAAATGTGAGACAAAATGTGAGACAAAATATGAGACAAAATGTGAGACCAAATGTGAGACCAAATCCAAATGAAACAAACAAAATGTCGTTAAGAGCTCTCATCACTATATCTATCTTTCATACAATTCCCCGAAGTGTGTGAAGACGAAGAACAGCCTATTTATCAAATAGATTTTGATGGAACGGCTTATTCGTCTATTCCTTTCTATCGTTTGATTTTTTCTTAAACCTGTATCTCAAAGAACACTCTTTTCGGCACATTTTAATCAAAACTTTACTTTCCATTAATCTTGACTTTTAGACATAAATATATTTTTAAACGAAAAACGTTTCCAAAGATATCTGTTCTGTAATTATGACTGAGTTTTCATTCAATTTATTTGGGCTTTCATTTCATTTCAATTCATTACACAAACACAAACACATTCTCTATCTTTTCAGTCATTTTAACTCTTTTTAATTAAATTTCAATAATTTTTATTAAATAATAAAATATTTCATTAAAATATCTTAAGATTTGAATAATGAGAAAAAGGGTTATTATATTGAGGTTATGTTTGACAGATATTATGGTATTTGTGTAAAATCGTTCATTAGTTTTGATTTCTTTTGAATTGATAATAAATGACAAATTAAGGGTTATTTACGAATTATATCAAAGTTTATATTTTATTGCTTTTAAGCATATTTTTGTTAAACATTTATTTCATATTTAATAAACAATTTATTAGTGAATGAATTAAAACATAAAAATCAATTCATTTATATTAAGACAATTGAAATAGTAATGAATTCTTCATTTGTTTCGTATTTAACATCACTTCAGACATTGAAGAGTAATTATAGTCAAAATATACCACAATTTCGTTAAAATTGTTTTAATTTTATTAAAATGTTATTTAAATTAGAAAAATAAAAACCCTTTGAATAATGAAAAGACGAAAATTGGATACACTTTTACCTCTTTATGAATATTAGTGATCAATGAATAAAACAATTATTGAAACATTTGTTGCAATTCTTGAATCAAATTCTTCGCGGTTTGAAATTCAAGTGTTTGAGACAATTCTGATTTTGTTTCCTATGATAGCAATGAATGACATTCAGAACAGACATATAATCAGTGATAATGTCAAGACCTGAAGGAATTGATCCAATTGATTGTAGGCCAATTGGATCCGTTTGACTGAGTCGGGTAACATCATTAGGCACTCATTGATCACCTCTTCCTACCATCAAAACAATCATTACAAACAAACTCATTGTCATTGTCTTCAACACCTGTTTTCTCAGATCGTATTCGTCTTTGTTCTGACTCTTCATGTCTTCCAATCGTTTCCTCTCGTCTTCCACTTCTTTCTCGTAAACGAACTTCTCTTTCGTAACCCTTTTTAAGGTTCAAAAATCAATTCAAAATTCAATTATAATAACAATGAATACCTCTTAAGAACTCCTGTTTTGATTCTGATCTGATTGACTCGTGGGTCAGTGGTTGGGACAGTCGTTGTCACCACATCTGTTGGATCTGTTGACGAATCCATTTGTTGTCGATTTTATATTCAAAATGTCTTCAATTGTTGTCTAAATCTCAGTCAATGTCTGTTCACTCTATGGCCCAAACCTCGTGTTTGAACTGTTCTTGCGGCAAATCAAGCGATGGATTGAAAGTGTGGTTATATTTGAAATGAATTTGACATCAAATGAGACAATGAGATGACATCTGTTAAGCCATTGATGAAAGACTTGACACCACTTTATAATTCTTTACGTCATTTATGTATGAAATGCATACAAAATGAAAGCATTGTTCGTAACGTTATTTATGAATGTTTTTGTGTCCAAAAGCGTACAAAACATTGGATTTGTCTTAAAATTGAATTAAATTTAATTGAAATCAAAACCAAAACAAAAGCCGAAGAAATGACCGACGAATTGGTTTTAGGAACAGGAGATGCCATTGAGAAGGAGTTCGAGGACGAGGAGTACGACGAGGGCGAGCGTATGTCTACCACTCTTTGGATCAATTGATTGATATTTGAATATATTTTGATTAATAGAAAGTGTTTTGAAGATCAAAGAGAAGGCGACCCGACGTAAGGGACGGGGCTTTGGCTCAGGTATTACACCGTTTGCTGTCATTGCATTGATTCGGATTTCATTAAAACATTGGTCCCACAGAAGGAACAGCTCGTGAAGACATCACAGAGTATGAGGCAATGGATGTGAGCGATGGTCACAACGATTCTCCCGGACCTCAAAAATGTAATAACAATTGAAATATCGTTTAATTGTTTGACTCATTGAATGTCTTAGCGGTCGAGGGATGGATACTCTTCATCACTGGTGTCCACGAAGAGGCACAGGAGGAGGACATATACGACAAGTTCGCAGAGTTCGGTGAAATCAAGAATTTGCACCTGAATTTGGACAGAAGGACAGGCTTTCTGAAGGTTTGTATCCATTGTGAAGATAATTGATGTCTTCATTGCATGACTTCATTTGATTTGGACAAAAGGGTTACGCTTTGGTTGAGTTCGAGAGCTATAAGTCCGCGAACGCAGCCCTGGAGTCGTTGAACGGGTCGGACATTCTGGGACAGGCGGTTCACGTGAACTGGGCTTTCGTTAAAGGACCTCATATTAGGTTTGAGCCAAAACTGATTGTTTGAAAACTGATTTGTTTTAATAAATGACAGAAAACGTAACGAAAGGCGAAGGCATTAAAGTTGCAAACGTTTTGTATTTGAAATGCTTTATAAAGTCTTGTCTTAAGTCTTATCTTATTTTAACCATTTATTCATCATTTAATCATTACTTAAGCATTCGATTGAATTTCGGTTAAAATTAATTTCAATTCAACTTTAATATGACTTTAAATTAAGTGAAAAATTTTGTCAAATATTTAATAAAATACAAATTTTTTGCAAAATATCTTTTTGTGTGAAAAACGTGTTTTTGTTAACAACAAATCAATTGAGTCTTAAGTTTGATGACTGAGTGCTATGACAGAGAAGTTGAGATTATTTGGATCTCTGGCCATATATTTGCGACAAACCATAGCCGCGTCCGACAGAAACGTCTGTTCCGATGTCTTTCCGTGTTTTGTTGGTTTGTCTTTTCGTCCGTCGAGTTCATAGACGAAGCCATTCTTCTGGACCAAAGCCACGAAATGGTATTCAGACGGATCTGAGTCTTGAGCCGATGTCTGTCCTTCTGGAGCAATGTTTTGATGAGCATTACATATGTCTTCGTTTGCCTCCAATTGTTTGCCCCTCTCTTCGGGGCTCTCATTCTTTGAGTTGTCGATGAATGTCTTGAGTGCCGAATCAGCTCTTAATTGGATTCGATCGCAATTGTTGGCCACGGAATGGATGAGAGCTATAGTTCCACAGGCGTTGTGAATGGTCTGTCGCATGAAGAAGACATCGTTGGCCTTGTCGTCCACTTTGGTCTCTCTGTCCGTCTCTTCCGAGTGTTTATCCCAAGAGGAGAGAAGAACTGTTGGGACCAGAAGTATGAGTGAAAGGACAGGACTTTCCATGAATTGAAGCAACTCTTCGTCCAAACCAATCACATCGACAACTGACCACTCGTTGGGAACTCCAATGTTGGACAAAAACTTGTTCATCACTTCTGGATTAGACTCAAATGGTGTCCAAAATTGTTCACTCATTTCAATGAATATTTGCGTAAAGATTGTATTGAATGACAAATGAGTTTTGGTTTCAATTGAGTTATTGATTGAAAGCAAACAACAGATAAATGAATGAAATAATGATTTGATGTTTGCTTTCACTCATAACAGAGTTCACTGCAAATGCATTTCAATGCCTTTCAATCAGTGCTTAAGAACTAGAGGTCTGAATATAAATCAAATAAATGGTCACATTTTCGGCAATTTTTTAAATTTAGTTTTCATTTAACTTATTATTGCTTTCATTCAAACCCTGAACACAATTAAAGACAAAATCATATCCAAGACATAAATCACAAAAAGTTGTTTTGAGATTAATATACAATACATTAAATTGAAAATTATTGACATTTTTAGAACACATGATATGATAATAATGATAATGATCTTGGTCAATCATCGCTTCAGTATTTTGGTATACATTATTGTATTCTTCAATTATATATTAATTAAAAGTTAACCTAAAATTCAATTCTTAATGAAAAATAAAATATAAGATTTGAAGCAATTGTTAACAATATATGAATTATATAACAATTAATTCCTTTAATGAGTTAACATTTAATTGAAAAACTTTTCAATAGTTTGTCAAATATTTTAAGACTGTTTGTCCGCAAACCCGAAATAACTGGTTTAAGGGGTGTAGAGGTCTATAAGGCCTGATAGGGTCAGCACACAGTCTGCAGTGAAGAGTGTGAGCACTGGTATGTCTGCAAACACATCCAAAGCCACACATAAGCATTGGTTGAGAGTTTTGAAGCATTTCTTTGCATCAAATCTAATGTGAATTTACTCTCAAGTCTTGAATCGCTTTATATTTTAAATAACTATTTGTTTTGATTTTTGATATATCTTTTACTTCACAAAAACTGCTTTTGATTCCTGAATATGACTTTTGAAGTGATTTTGTGGTGAATATTGTCTTCAAAACTGAGAAACCGATTGAATGGACACAAGAAATACAGGAACCAATCGATGGTTTTGTTGACCACAAAAACATATATTAATAAACGTTATTATCATTAATGCTTTCATTCATTACTTGTGAATATTTGGATATTTTCTCAAAAATATTATAACTCATAATAATTGATAAACTGTTTGTTCAAAGACTTGAAGACTTTGTGAACGAATAAAATGTAATTTTTATGTTAAAAACAAATCAATTATTAATTTATTTTCTCCACTTTTGATCATTTGGTGAGTATTTTGTTTTGTATTTAAATTTGAATTTTTATTGTTTTTAAATTGAATTGAAAGCAAAGCAAAGCTTTATATATATTATATAATGTATTGATTTTGAAATCAAATGATTCAATGGTTTTGTATTGAAATCAAAACTATTTTCATTCAAATGAAAGACAAAAATATATTTAAAGTGAAGTTTAGTTTTTTGTTATTTTGTTTGAAAAAAGTATTGAGTTTTCAGTCGATTAAGTCTTGTCTGAGAAATGACTTTAAAATAATAATAATTTAGAAATACTTTATATAAATAATAAATGTCTTTAATCCTAGTCTTTGACTATTCATGTCTTCGACTGAGACCTGTCTTATGTACAGTCTTTTGCCCGAAGACTACAAACATTTGCTTATTATAGATGTTTATAAAGTGTTATATTTTTTGAATATATTATTATTATTACAATCTTTTACTACTTTTTCAATCATTTCTTCATATGTTGTTCCACTTCTTCATCACATTCACACAATGCCATCATTTTTGGCAAACATAACAAAAAGAGATAATAATTATTGACTTATATCTCAATTCATTTAATGTTTGTATAATGACTTTAATCACTATTTTCTTTATATAACTTATACTTCATTTTCAAACAAAACAATATTTTTTCTCAACTTTTTTTTATTATATATATTTGTATATTAAATATATTTATATATATTTTTATTTTGTTTTTCATTTTGATTAAATTTTGTGAAAATATTTTATTTGTATTTTTTGTTTGAAAAATGTTTCATTTATTTTATTTTTGAGTGTCTTCTGCAATACTGATAGCATTTATCAGAAAAGTGACTCAAAATGAAAAACAAAATTCACGAAAATAATTGTATGCAATGTTAGTCTTATCGCGAATACAGTATAATAAAATACCTGTCCTTTTATGACTGAATGCATGCCATCAAACAAGTTATGGCCACAAAAAATATTAATATAATATCATATGATTATTATAACTCTTTTAAGTATTTTTTGTTAATTTTTTGCCCATTTGATTGATTGAGTAATTTCTTGATTATTGATATTTTCGTTCATTCAATGAATTCTTAAAGTTATTAAAGTTTTTCTTTTAAAAAATGACAAAAAAGTATTTTATATTATAAATGACAAGCGATTACTGAAACTTATTTATAATTTGATGGCCGACCAAATCGGCCACAACTTAAGCCATTCCTTTGCTCATAGCTTTTGAACTGATTTTAATGATTTGATGTAATGTTTTTGAGATGAAGTCATGATTCACATGAATCGCATGATTGTTACGATTGTTGTCTATATTATACATATATTATGTTTGACTTTAAGTGATATTCTCTTCATTTAATTTGATTAATACTTTTTGGGCATTTGATGCAAAACAGGCCAATACAGCATTCAAGTGCCAGCACAGGGCCTGCAGTACCAAAAAAGGCATTATATCTATAATACATGATATGATATTTCATATCCATTGCATACAATAGCCATTTCTTACCATTTATTTATTCTTTGCCTTTATCTTAACTTTTGTTTCAATTTTTTATACTAAAAATGTTAACTCAATTCACGATTAAATTTATAGTTATTTCACTTTTTATGTATTTTATTCTATACTCGATTTCATGAAATGTTATTTTTTATTATATATACACAAATTTCAACCCAAAGTTAAAACTGCATTTTAAACACTAATTATTTTGAATTCAAAATTAAATTAAAGTAAAATATTTTTCTTGGATTTCATCTTATAATTGCATTCATTGTTAGCCATTAATTATCAACTGAAGTGTATATAAAAATATTCTGTATTTTTGAGTTTGAGTTCAATTTAATGTTAAAATAGTATTAGTTTTTTAATTCAGTCAGAAATAAGAAAACAAATGAATTCAATATATTATACACTTTTGAGGTCTAATGAAATGCATGAAAAGTATTCCTTAGAGTTATTATACAAACGAATTCATCCCTTCTATGCGTTCAACAAATTAATTGATCGCTTGATATATAAATATATATTCGTTTGGTTGGTATCAAAACTAATCTATTCTTTGAACTTTTATCAAAGAATCTTTTTGTGTATAAATAACTTATAATACATTTTTCATGTTATATATTGTGCAACAAATTAAGAAATTTTGATTTTTTTCATTTTGCGAATAAATTATACCTTATTTTAATGACTATTTCTTAAACTCAATATTTTGTTAACATTTACTCTTAAGCCACACCTATGTCTAAGCCTTCAAAATAACTGAAACCCAAATATTTTTCTTCAATCAATTGTTTTACTTCTCAAAAGAGATGTAATTCTTGTTACAAATAATTACTTAAAAATTTCATAAATCATTTGAAATATGATTTTTCTCAACACATAAATCAATTGATTATTATTTTGAAACTATTTTATATTCAATTTGTTTTGTAATTTATGTCAAAATAATTCATTTATTCATTAAAAACTGTTTCTTTGCCTTTAGTTTTCATTAAAATGAAATGATTTTTACATTTGATTGAATGTAACAATAAATTGAATGTATTTTTATAGACAGTGAAAGAAATCTTGAAATATTTTATGTATAACAGCGAAAGCAAACCTTTTTTACATATTATTTTTGATATTTATTTTTCTGTTTATGTATTCATGTGATTGAGTTTCTGGACGTAATCTTCACATGAATTCAAATTTATAGCCCTTTCGAAAATAATCCAAAAATATATCAAAAACGATTTTTTTATTGTTAGTCGTTATATACTTTTGAAACAAATTAAACTCAATTTCAATGCATTTTCGATATCGAGAGGAATTTTTGTGCATTTTAATCGTTAATGTTTTATTTGTGATCAAACTTGTGATAAGGGGTCCAAAAAATACTCAAAACTATGTAATGCTTTTGACAGAATCCCCAATCAAAAGCCAAACCCAATTCAATAGTTTTGTATGAGATTTAAAACAGAGATTGTTTTAAATGACTTTAATTTGTGAAAGAAATGTAATTCAAGTGAGTTATGGAAATCATTAAGAAATTCAACCAATAATAAATCATTTCAATGCGAAGCCTTTTCTTCCTTTCCTTCGACTTTAACTCTTATCTCGAATTCAATTTCAAATAACTTTCCCCTCTTTTTGTCTGAAAGAATATTTGTTAATAAATTGAAAATTCGTTGAAAAAATCTTTTTATTCATTGAGATTTTGAGTTAATTCAATGTTTCAAATGATAAACGAATTTATTTTTAAGTTAAAAACCTATTCATTCAATGAATTTATTTTTAAATATATATTTTTTTCTCCAAATAATTATAGATTTTAATGAACAAAATGTTTTTGAAAAATGAATTTTTTGATATGAAGTACGGAATCATTAATTATATTTACTTTAAAAGAAAAATAACTAATTTTTAATTAAAATTTATCTCAACTTTAATTTAAACGCTTTTCTAATGTTTTTTATTAACCATAGATTAAAGCATTAATTTTCAAACGATTTGTTCAAAAAATTATATTTATTTAATATATTTTTGAAAAAATAAATATTGAGTTCAGAAAGCGATATAAAAAACTCTTAATCAGGTTTTGCACTGAATTTGAAATTTATTTTTGCTTTTCATTATTTTTCTCA
Organism: Quadroppia sp. Gr-Ori-00064; assembly: GCA_034700825.1. NCBI lineage: Eukaryota > Metazoa > Arthropoda > Arachnida > Sarcoptiformes > Quadroppiidae > Quadroppia > Quadroppia sp. Gr-Ori-00064. The sequence continues at coordinate 15,195 of JAQIXR010000942.1, forward strand.
TTTATTATCTATTTCTTATTGTCGACAATAAGAGATAAAGTCGTCTAAAAAATATAAATACTTTTCACTACTATTTTGTAATGTATTTAATCGAAGCTTTAAATTATTGAATGTTTTTCTTGTGAGCCTTAAGTAAAAGTGAATTATTATAAGTAATATTAACGATCACTTGAAGACGGATCTCATTCGCCAGACATCCATAGATTAGTATTAAAACTCAACATTAGATTAGACCGTATTATAGGAACAGAGAGAACATTGAATCTAATAATTGGTTCAATTTTTCTCTCTTTTATCGTTATTTGTGTCCATAATTCATATCAAAAGATATAATAATAAAAAATGCAATTCAACTCGAAATCACAAATTGAAAAACTAATTACAAATGTTGTCTCAATCTTCTCCTCTCATCCCTCATCCCATCCCCAGTTCTCCCTCTCTTCGCACATAATTATTATGTATTCTATAATTTACATGTATTTTAACTTAGACTTTGTTCACAAGTCTTAAAGCTCTCCACTTTAGGCCGTATATTAAATGTTGAATAATATAGTTATACATATAAGTGAAACATTAAAGTAAAGTATTTTTTCAAATATTTTTAATGATTTGGCTTTAAATTCTAGAGTCGACTCAAAAACCAGTTTTCAAACTCTCTATTATATTATATAACTTGAGGTTACGATTAGTTGGGTTTTACTTCTTCGCCAGTTCTCTGGTTCGCGATTATTGGGTCGATTAGAATAATATACTTTTAATATAAGTTCAGATCTCTTGAGACAAATCCTTTTCATACGAATACAAGAATTACTTCAAAATGCTATCAAAACTATTATCAAAAGCAAATCTTATACTCAATCGAAATACATTGAGAAATACATTCAGATTATAACTAACATTAAGTATTGTTTTTTGAAAGTCGAATAAAAATCATAGAATTGGGTCAAAACTTGTATTAAGTTTAGTAAATAATAATTTTTTAATACAATATAACTTATAATTTAATTCAATATAAATATATATAAACGAAAATATTTTCTTAATATAAAAAATATTATCTTTAATGAAATATTTCTATAAATACTTGAGTTTTGCGAAAATCCAAAAATTTTATATCATTTTCACGACTTGTTTCTTGAATTCAATAAATTAAATGAAATTTAAAAATATTAAAATATATTAAAATATATTTCATTCAAATTTGAGTTACATTTTTATTGTTCATTTCAATAATGCTTTGCTTATCTCAAATAACAATTCTTTGATGACTTATGACTCAAAACATTATTAAATTTTTTTTATGAAAAAATATTCACTTTATTTTGCGCTAATCTTTTGAGCTTTTATTCATTGAATTTAATTAATTATTTTAATTATTCGTTCGCTTATGAGAAATCTAAGCCCTCTTGTAGTGATGTAATCACAAAACATGATATTCATATGCATTCATAAATATATTTTCATTCAATGCCGTATTGGCTGACAATGAAAGTCATGCAAATGACTGAACAGATGCGCCAAAAGTCTTCACATCTTAAATAATTGATGTCTTTTCCACTTTTAATCCCATTTACAATAGATTTAATGCAAATAAAACACAAATGTTTTGTTTGTAATTTTCTCTATTTATTAGTTTTAGAGAAAAATCAATTTTTGGCTCAAAATTTATATCTTATATTCTGTTTGCTTTTGATAAGGATTTGGTTTTATTTGACATAACATTTGATTTGAAGTTAATTACACTTTTGTTGGAAATAGAAATAAAATTTTCATTAATTATTTAATAACTTTAATTTTGTTGAGATTTTGTATTTAATCCTTATTTTGTGAAATATATTAATTGTGTTTTAAATTCAAAGCAAACATAAAAATACAATTTTCTGTTAACCCAATAACTGATTAAATAATGAAAATCTTTGTGAAAAACAGTTTCAATGTTTGATTCATTCGTTTCATTCAATTTGTGAATGAATTGAA
>JAQIXR010000943.1:0-17171 GCA_034700825.1 Quadroppia sp. Gr-Ori-00064
TCTCTCTCTCTCTCTCTCTCTCTCTCTCTCTCTCTCTCTCTCTCTCTCTCTCTCTCTCTCTCTTGTGGTGTAATTTCTTCTAATGTGAAATCAGTTAAAAAATAATAAAATTCTAAACATTTATTACAAATGCATTTCATCATAAAATCATAAAAAGTTATCAAATATGTTTGAATCATATCTTTTCATATCTTCGGAAGTGTTTGTAATTGTCTTTTCTGACAAATGAATAATTTTTATATCATTAGAAAAATGACCAAAAGTTTCAAAGAACTAATAAGTCTAAAGATCTGATACAGGGTCTGACCCTTGGAAGCCTGACCTACAGGTATGGCATTGAAACAAAGTGATGAGAAGTCAACAACTCTTTGGAATATAATAATAACCATTAAATCATTGATTAATTCAATGATTATTTCGTAAAAATTGTATTTTTCAAAAATAAAAGTCAAAGACTTTTATATAAAATACTATAAAAACAAAAATTCAATTCAATGGTACTTTTGGGACATTTTTTAAAGTGGTTTATGTTTGGCTCAATTATTCAATAAAAGGGGCATAAAATAAATCAATGAAATAAATACGAAAAAAAGAAAAGAGATTTAAAACTTAATACAAATTTGTCGCAAAAAACAAAAAATTATTGAATTATTGATTGAGAGAAAAGAAAAATAAATAAATAGACAACAAATTGAAGAATAAAATGTAATTTGTTATTAATAATGCATTACTTGAATGACAATAAATTGTATTGAAATCTATTTTTTATGCAAATATTTGGATAAGAATTGAATAAAAACTAAATTATAATAAAAAGCAAAAAGCGATCGAAAGCAAAGAATTCAATACTAATGAAATCGTAAGTTAAATGACATAAATTGATCACTCAATGGAACCGTTGGGTCACATCCATAGGCCATACAGTGCTGTCGTGACATACGATTGCCATTTGGTCGGGCAGTGGAAACACATCTAATGTTTTTAAATCACTTTATTATACATTTTTGTTCGTTTGCACATTTCTGTTGGAAAGGGAGGACAGACTCTAGGAGTGAACACTTGAGAAGAGATTCCCATATTTAGTGGTTGTGTCTCCAGAAGAATATCCATTTAATGTTGGCCTCAATCGCATTATCTCTTCGTATAACTGAACCCAAACTTTATATTCATTAGTCATATATTATTTTTATGAATGAATTGAATATTTTTAATAACAAAACTGTAATCAATAATTGTATGCAAATTCTAAACCCTATGTTATAGTGAAAAGTGTTGACAACAAATGAAATGAAATGTATTTTTAAAGCAAACAAACATTGATTGAGAAATACATTTAAATGTTTAGAACTCTAACGAAATAATTGATGAATACATCAAATCTATTACAGTATATAATGGTTTCATAGCGTTTGTAAACATCATATGCAATGAGTTTCATTCAATTTGCTTTTTATCGCATTTTTTCTCAAAGCAAAAAAAGTTTTTTCTCGTTTCAAAAGTAAAAGGTTTTGTGAAAATCAAAAGTAAATCGAAATAAAATCTGGTTTTTATTTCTGATTAATCTTTTGAGCGATAAATTAGACCAAAAAATTTATAGTAAATACAGAATAGTTGTGAAAATGTTATGGGTTTTGGTTTTTATGAAATTACAGACAAAAAATAATAAGAAAATGCTTTCTCAAAATGTTTTGATCCTTTTTTGAGACCCATTTAAAAAGTGTCTCATCTTTGGACCAAATGTGAAGATAAACATTGGACACGACTTAGCTATCGGTGCCATTAATATAACAGAAAGAAAAAAGATCACAAAATCTCAAGAATCAGCAAAAAAATGGCAAAGAATTGGACAAAAAAATATAAAATAAAAAATAATTTTTAAAATAGTTTTTTTCCGTAAAAGAAATCTTTTATTCTATTGAAACAAAAACAAAAATGCATTGAAAGAGAGATCAAAAATATATAAAAATGTGATTGAATTTTGTTTTATATGAGAAATTTTGAAGCGTTGAGTCATTTATGAAAATATATAACACATAACACGTCCGACACAACTGTCAAACACTATGTCAGACAACATCTAAATTAGTTTTACAGCTGTTTTCTAAACTCAAAGTCAGTTTGCAATCAATTTTAGTTAACATTTTATTTAACATTTATTCCCTTTGTCTCCAAATACTGTATAATGTAAGCGCCCGGCGATTAGAGCACAGGGTTTGGGCCAATCGAGAAATGGCAAACACTTTGAGTAAGATTTTAATCACAATTCAGATATAAAAACATTATGTTTGTATGAAAATACCCCTTTGAAGGGGTAATGTCACTAATAAGTGGAATGTCTCAATCGATGGACCACTTCTAATATCATTAAAAGTTTTTGAATATTTTAAAAAAAGATATGAAATAAAAATAATAATAAATGTGTTATTTGTTAGCAAATGATTAAACAAATTATTTTATGAGTTATTAAGCAATTGTTAACTCAATTGAAGAACAATATAAATGAAAAATTATTTTTAATAAATTATTTATATTTTATATGAATATAAAAACAATTTTTAAAAATAATTTTTATATAAAATCATATTAAATGAAAATAAATTACTCAAAAAATGTCATTAAAAAAGTTTGTATAAAATAACCAAAAAATAAAAAATTATTGTTTTGTAAAACACTTTTCATTTATAAAATTGTTTTTGTTTATAAAAATTCATTGTTTGTGAACCAACTAATGGTTTGTCTGACAGTAATTAAGATCTATATTTTGACAACTTTTACAACGGCTTTAAATTGTAATCACAGCCCAAAAGTCACACAAACTTTCAGAGAGTGTATGGGTTTTTGGCACTAAATATTTCGCTTGACTTTTGATACACTTTTTTCACAATGAAATACAAGAAAAACTTTTTCATTCTATAAGTTCAATTGCATTTATACCCGGAGTATATTGTGTTGAAAATTGATTCTATACTGACATAGAAAACAGTCAATAAATATGTGCCAAAAAAAGAGTGAAAATAAAAGTAATTTTCTATAGAATAATATGAAATCAAATCTCAATGAATAGTATTGTAATAAAAGTGAAAAAAGATTGACTCAAATAATAGTGAAGTGCTATTGAATTGTTGGACTAATGCATTGAATGCAATCATTTTCAATACAATGCAATGACAGACAGTGTTTGCACTCCATAGGCGTAACACTCAGTGCCTGAGAATGAATAAATAGAGGGTTTATATCATCGCATAAATTGAGTGTATATTATATTTGACATTATTTTCAATAAGAAATATATCTGAAAAAACTTTTTCACTTCATTTACGTTAAAAATGCATTTCTTTTACATTTATCTCTCAATTATTATTCAAATTCATTATATAACACAATATTAAGACAAAGGTTTGAGAGGAAAAAACTTTTATTTCACATTCAAAGCCAAAACCAGAGCTAAAGTCAAACCAAAAGACAATGAAATGAATAATTTATGGGATTTTAAGTGTTTTTTGAATTGTGTGTAATTTTTATGAAATCAAAACAATTGAGAAATCAATGAATAATATAATTATCAACACTTTTATCACATGAAAGCAATGGCAATAAAAAAGGGGTTTATTTTTAATAAAAAAAATAATTATAACTTTATTCCTATATTCAGTGAATGTGTTTCTATTGAACGAAAAGTTATGTACTTTTTGAACAAACCCTAAGAATTAGAATTATTTTTACATTACTTTTATTTCGTTTTAAAAGTCTATTAAAAACATAAACAAAAAAAACAAAACATTTTTGCTATAAATATATGTTTTTATAACAAATATGACATCAAATAATGTATTGATTGTCGACACAAACAATGGATCAGAGCTTAAGACGAAGAAAGCATTAAAAAAGTGTAATAATTTCATAGAATTTATGGAAATTATGGACAAATCGATGGAAGAGATCATTGAATACATTGTTATCGAAAGACCTAAACGAAAGGGTAGACCACAGATGAAAAGGGGCTTTAAGTTCAAAAGGAGATACAAAAGGAGAAAAAGGGGCACAAAATGTGTTGAAATCCAAACGAATTCATTTGAATCGTTGGCCAAAAAACTGGTTAATCAAACCCTTGAGGAACTGGACATCACTTGCCATGAGTTCAATGGTTTGGTGTCTTATTATCACTCAATTGAACACAAAATGCATTCAATGTCTGCAGAAGTGGTCGAAAAGGAAGACAATATCCGTCTATTGATGGCAGAGATGGAGTCGACGGCACGAAGACATGGAAGTCGTCTCTTGGATGTGATGTCTTGTAATTGGTGTCGCGTTTGCAAAAGTGAGGCCAAACCAGAGTTCACTAAATGTCTTAATAAGTACAGAGATTACGATCTGTTCTTCTGTTCGAGGGATTGTAGCCAACATTGGCACCTATTGGTCACATCTCGTCCAAGTGCTCTTCAGTCCATGTAATGTGTGGTTCACTTTCAGTTGATTTGATTTTTAGTTTAAGATATTTTGAGATTAAATGAAATTTTGTATTCAATTCAAAGACTTTTTAAATGATTTTTTTTCATAACTTTTTGTGTAATATTCGGTAAAATCAATTCAAGGGTTATTTCTGTTAATAAACACAAAACAAACAATAATTTATCAAAAGAGTGGACAAAAAATCATTTAGTGATGAATGTGTTGACACTTAAAGTCATTTTTTTCGTCAATTGTTTGTCTCTACTCTTTGTGACCACTTTTTTCTATCCATTCATTGGTTTTGTTGACCACAAGAAGAGTTCAAAAGTTTGTTAAACTATCGCCAAATGTGTCGTAAATCAAAATTTTGAACAAATAAACAAAAATCGCAAACAAAAACCAAATGATAAATGAGTTACAGATTAGAGACAAATGTGTCTTAAATGGCATTTAATTGCTTTCATCAACACTTCTAATGATAATTACAATACATTTGTCTTCAAAATTAAACTCAATTTTTATTTTATGTCATTTTGAATAAAAACTAAAACTAAAATCAATGCTAATTATGATTAAAAGTCTAAAACTTTTCTTAAATGAAAGCAAAAATAAATAAATGTTTTTGTCTTTAAATATAATGTTTTAACAGATCCAGAGTTGAAGACAAATAGGTCTTTGAAAATCATCTCAAAGTTTATAATCTATTGTAAAATATATTTATTTGTTTGAAATGAATGGCAAAAACACTGCGATTTCAGACCAATTGTTGTCACGAATTCAATTGAAATCAAAATTTATTTTAATTTGAATTTCATTTAAAAGCTGTTTATCTGTAAAAGTATTTCCTGAAGAACTATGGGATTCGATCTGTTGTTGGTGTCAACCAATGTCAATGGGCTCGCAATACCTACCGGAGCCAAATGTGCGATATGTCTTCAACTTCTCGACGATGGCGTCGGTCTATCGGGTTGTCTTCACAACTCTTGCTTCAAATGTATGAAGAAATTGGCGGCCAATGAGAGCAAGTGTCCACTCGATGGCCAGCCTTTTGATTGGAGAAGATATTATCATTTGGACGAACACATTGAGGGCTGGCTTTCAAACATCAAACTCAAGTGTCAGTACTTCGATGGCCAGGTATGTACGGCCACTGCCATCGCCATCCGCAATGCGCGCCGGCATTGGGAGATCTGTCCAAATAATCCCAAGAATAGGATGTCTTCGGAACAGATAAATGCTGTGAAACTCGTTGAAAATTGGATGCAAAACAACGAAATAATGGGAGTCAGCGACAAGTGCGACAACGGATCCACTTCTTCAGATGGCAGACCCGCAGAGGAGTCGTTGAGTTTGAGCCGTCCGGAGCTGATGTATGGCCGCCCGAAACCCAGATCTGGGTATGGATTTCGGCCGACAAAGAGGACTATTGGCCGCAAGTTCTTCACAAGTGAACTGAATCCAGAGATCGATTCCGATTGGAGAAAATGAATCAAAATTTTGTTACTTTTAAATCATTTCTTCAAAACTTATTTAGAAATCAATGAATAAAATAAAATTCAATTCAATTAAAATATAAACGAATTTTAGATTAACTCAAAACTTGTTTCACATTCAATGACTCAAATGAAAAACAATTGAATCAAATGTAAAACTTGAAACTCATGGCAACCATTGGATGTGTTGAAGATATTCGCAATTCTTCTCTTTTTTAGAGAATTATATGAATTATTGATTCATAAAATCATAGACTGTTTTGAGATAACATACCATCGATTGTAATGGAAATAATCATTGATTTCATATTGAAAGCAATCAATTAGTTTTGTTAACATCGAATCAACATTAATGACATGGATTACTTTGAAGCAAAAATGATTAATTCATTTTTGATTTCATTAAACGCATAAACACTTGAAAAATGATTTATGACTTTATAGACTAAATATATTTTTATCAAAAAGTTTGAAAATTTTCTGATTTAACAAACATTTAACAAATATTTTTTTGTTTAAATTTTTTGAAGCAAAAGAGATAATAATTTTCACTATTTTTTGCAAAATTAATAAAACTGGAAATAAATCAGAAATAATTAAAGTTTTAATTAAATATTATTATTGAATTAATTCATAAAATTATTTATAAAAGTTTTTTTAATGAAATTTTTAACTGTTTATTAGAAAATGTAATAATTTATAAAAAAATTCATAGCATTTCATGTGTTTGAAACATTTCGGTAAATATGAGACATTTTGTTATATGAATTGAGTCTCAAAGTAAGTGCTGACAAAATCTATCGATAACTCAATTAAGTGTTAATCGAAATGAAGTAAAATATGTAACTTTAAGAGCATTTATCGCTAGTTTCAAAGCATTTTCGTTCGCTTTCAGTAAATAAAAAATTTGATTTTGACTATAGTTTTGAAAGTTAGAGTAAAGTAACAAACTCTCTCTCTCTCTCTCTCTCTCTCTCTCTCTCTCTCTCTTTCTCTCTCTTATATTTTTGTTATACTTTCCATCTTCTCATCAAAACATGTTTTACTCTATTTTCAGCAAAAGTCAAATTAAATCAAATATAAAAACTTATGAGAAGTTGGTTTAGAGTCGACTAAAAACTTTTCCTTTATATTAATAAATGTTTTTATGTTTTACTTTTCATGTAATAATAAAAGCATTGAAAGAGTTTTTGAACACAAGAAATGTCATAACATTTTATAACAGACTTTTTGTAACAAAAGAAAATAAAAAACAAAAATTTTTCGTTTTAACCATTGGTCACAAAAATCCTTAAAACAATTTAAATTTTAAACACAATTTTCTTCCAGAATCGGAACAATGCCTTCATTTTGCAGTCGAACTCTTCTCTCGACATACCATCCGTAAAACTGATCCACTTTTGACTAAAACAGTAAAAATCAAATCAAATACGAATTCACAAAAAATAAATATAATATTAACCAAAACTGTTTTCTTGTTCTCATTGTGTGGTCCGTTATTCACTTGAAACAGGAATGTCAAAAGTATGAGATCTGAGGGAAGGCTGAAAAACTTGGCCTCTCTTAACATAAACGCCATTGAATTCTCTTCTCTTTCGGCAAACCCTTTGCCATGAATTCTAATCGATTCCTCTATATATGGCCTCAAAAACGCTTTGATCTCTTCATCGCTAGCCATCGATATGTACTCTCTGTTCCACCAGTCGCTGTCCCGACCCAATTGGTTCACATAGAACCCCAAATCGAAGCCCCGGTAGTAATGACGAGAGAATTCAAAGTCAACTATTGATATGTTGTCATCGTTTGTGTCATTCAATGTGTTCTTCACTAATATATTTCCGGAGTGGAAGTCATTGTGTGAATAAACGATCGGAGAATTCATTTTTGCCATACATTTCAATATAAAATCATTCTCTTCTCTAATACTCCTTTTGATCAAATTCTTGGCATTGATTTCATTGAGAATCTGATCCAAATTCGGACACTTTTCGTACGCCTTGTCGTAGAACTCATGTAATGTGTTGCCAAAGATTGTCATATCCTTAGCATTCGGTACTTTTAAGGCATGAAATTTCGCCAACTTTTTCGCCAATTCCTCATTAAGGCATGGATTTCGTTGGTCTTCAACACTCAAATGATGACACTTTTTATTGAATTATATTTTTAATCATAAAAACACTAATCAATAAACAGAAACATTTCTTACATCAATATATTGTCCAATCATTCCGTCATTGAATATTCCGAATATCTTTGGCCCCAAATTGTGTTCAGAGGCCAACAAAATTGATGACCACTTCCGACAGTCTCTCGTATTCATTGTTGCCTTCAATCCATTTCCTGCCGTAAAAGCGGACAAACACCTGACGGGGTTCGTCACCAACGACTCGTACACTATCTGCCAGCGCACACTTGAATAGAAAATTAGAGAACCCGCCGCCAATTCTCGTCACAACCAATTGATCTAACGTTATCTGAAGCCAAACGCCGTCCAAGAATTTCGTACAAATTTTCAAACACTTGTTTTCGATATCGTCGTTAAGGCTAGAAATCTGTCTCAAAATTGAACACATTTTTCAACATATATTTCAAAACAATTTATCAAATATTTAACTATAAATGAAATGACTCTAAATTTATATCTTTTATTCATATTTTTCGACTCCGATCGGTATTTATGATCCAATCCTTTATCATTTCAGGCGATAGTGAGATCAAGGCTACGAATAGCAATCCTAAACTTCATTTTTTATTAATTTATTATTTTTTATGACATCAATTAATAGTCATAATGTGTTTGTGATTATAATATTCATAAATACCCCTTAAAATCTATCATATAATATATAAAAACAAATATCGTATTTAATTTCAATTATTTTTTCATTTTGATTCAATTAATCCATAATTTCATTATTTAATTGAATTTTTCTAAACTTAAATCAATTAAAAAATTAATTTTTCATATTTTTTCATATATTTTTCAATTAGTTTAATTCAAAACAATTTTTACATTTAATATCCATTAGTAAACAAAGAAAAATAAATACAAATTTTTGTAATTATAACTAAATTAATATAAAACTAATTTTTTAAAAGATTTTGAAAACAATTGAATAAAATATAGAATAAATGATGAGATGAATAGCAATTGCTCTACAAGTGAGAGCACTGGCACCTCCCAACCCCTCCAGAAGAAGACGGTCAAGATTTTCGCTACCAGTGATACCTGTGGGCATCACTCGGGTATTCCTACCGGTGCAGATAGTCTCGGTCTTAAGAACAAAACAAACCAATAATTATGACATTAATTCAAATAATGTTTACTTCATTTGTCTGATTCTCTTCTCTAAGACGAGTGTCTTCTTCATCAAAATCCTCGGACAAAATCTCTTCTCTTGTCTTCGATTCCGATTCAATTTGACTCTTAGACTCATTTTTCATCGAAAGGATCACAGGATCAGAGGATGTAGTTTTCGCCATGACCTCAGCGTCTGAAGAATTAGTATTTAATCCAATGTTTACTTTATTGCTAACGACTTTCACTTCAATCTTCAGACCATTGGTCGCGGACTCAATGTCTCTGATGTTGTCATCGAATTGTGGTCTTTGATGCAGACGTCGGCCACTCGTTGTCGACATCAAGTGAATCCAAATCATAAATATACAAAATGTCTTCATTTCGAGTCAATTGAATACTTTGTCGAAGATTATAATTAGTTAACAAATGTCTGAAAGTTATGAACAAAGAATATTTGAAACATATATTTCGGATATTCTTTAGCACGAGATTTGAGTTGTGTTTCATATTATAATGAATAGGAATTACGAGAAAAAAATGTTTAATGAATTGAATTAAATTTTATTTTTTATTTTAATTTTATAACTTTCCTTCAATTGAAAATGCAATGCCTTTTCAATAGTTTATTATTTGCTATTATTTTATAGAATAAAAGACTTGTTTTGAATCGAAAGTTTATATTAAATTTTGTTTGAAATGTTTTTTTATATAACAATTCTATTCATACATAAAGAGAAAAGAAGTTTATTTTTTGATTAATATATTGTTATTTTTGTGATACCATTGAATGGAAAGTCGACTAAAAGCCTCACTAAAGGCATAACAAGAAGGGGTAATTCATTGGCTTATTATTTGTTATGAACAAAAAACTAATTGCTTTTGAATAGGAAAAGCATTGAATCGTTAGTGAAAGCGAAACCTATTCTCCGGCATGTCTTCGGATGCGATTCAAAGCAATGATAGGATTCAAGGCTTAGAAGGGAATTGAGTTATCGGCAGAGCTTTTATCTCTTATTTCTTATCCTATTTTCTACAAAATTCTCCACAATTTTCCTTCAGTTCATTCGATCGACAATTTTTATGATACCTTTAAAACTTTTAGACAAATACTGTATTTCAGACTCTTTTACTTCATTAGAATATTTACTTTAAAGAGAAAAACAAGAATAAGACCAATGTTTCCATCGTTTACTTTCCAGAAAATATACTGAAAATAAGCCACAAATTGTTAGAAATGCAAAACATATACAAAAGAATAGTTTGTATGTTTGCAATCAATAAAAATATCAACGAATTTCAAGAATATTCTTTAAGTTTAACATAAAATGTGATTCTTTTCAACAAATTTAATGATTTTTTAATTGAAATAAAATTGTGTTTTTTTTATAAAAAATATTATTTTTAAATAAATTAATACTTTATTTGCATTTTTTGGTTCAAAACAAATTTACATTTACTTTATTGACTGAATTTATGTTTTGATAAATGACAGCAATTTATATGAATTACATGTTTTAAAGCCCTTAACACTGATATATCAACTGATACTCAAAGATCTTCTCATCTCTGGATTGAATGCATTTTTGGATTACTTTTAAGAAAATTAGAAATTAAATAAACCCGTGATTTGTCGTTATGTCAAACACACATCGAAACACCATTTTATGACATTTCCATCAAATGTTTCTAATAAAAATACTTTTGGGAGAGAGAGAGAGAGAGAGAGAGAGAGAGAGAGAGAGAGAGAGAGAGAGAGATGTATTTGTTTGTTTGTTAGGTTGTATTACAAGTTATCTCAAAAAAAGTTCATTAACTTGTCGTTAAGACTCGGCATAAAGTGTTGTAAACGAATGGTTAGAATGAAGTCATTGTTAACTCTAAGCAAAAATTGCATTTCAAGTCCACTACTGCTTAAGTGAGACCAAGACTTCAATTGTTTATACGTATAAAAAACAATGGTTCGGTTTGTCTCTTAAGGCACTGGTCATTTAAGGGAACAGTATTCGATTTAGTGGTTGTGCCAAATGTAAGTATATGTGCACTATTTGGTCAGTAAGACTCGAAACACACATTATATGAAATGAATTCGTGGATAAAAGTTACTACAGTTTAGAGATTTGGCACGTATTCCATACTCTCTCTCTCTCTCTCTCTCTCTCTCTCTCTCTCTCTCTCTCTCTCTCTCTCTCATGTTTTGTCTCACATTATGCCAACAAAATAAATAATTGGCGTTCAATGCAATCGCTGGAGATTTTTGGTGTTTAGGGGATGTGCTCATAAAAGGAGAGAAAAAGATTGTAAAACACCCTTAAAAAGCAGTGAACGACAGATATTTTTTGGAGAATAAAATGCTGTCTCAAATCAATTGAAACAAAACACAATGAATTGGTCGGCTATTCGTCGACTAATGTTTTCCTTAACATTTGCTTTATATCTACAGTGAGACTGAAATTGAAATCGAGTTCTTAATTGAAATTTTTCAAAACATATAAATTCTGTGAAACACTTATTGGGAGCAAAAATAATTATAGAGAGAAAACACGAAAAATATATATAAAATTTAAACTTTTTTTACCAGTCTTTATATTTATGGAACATTGGATGTGATGTTATAAAAGTTAAACTAATTTTTATACCAAAAAATCCATTGTTTTATCGTTGAAATTATTTTTCTAATTGAATGTAATTTTTCTATATTTTCTGTACAATCAGTAGTTTTCTCATTCATAATAATAATAATAATAATTCATTTTTAAGTAAAGAAAACGATTTTTTGCAAAAAAAAAAAGTTTTAATGCTTTAAAATAATTTGAAAAATACAGACAAAAAAGTTATTATTTTTTAATGATTTTTCTTCACTCTTTTAATGCTGAGATAACACAAAAATGTTGAGCTCTTTCTGCTTATGTCTACTCTTTTATACTAAACTTATTACAGCTAACGATGGGATGGCCAGGGATGTGGGATGTGATCATTTTATTAAGGTTTTTGATTAATGATTGAAATGATATTAAATTTAAGTTCAATTCTAATCTCAAATCTAAAACGTTTTTAATATTTATTAATTTTTTTATCAAAGAATTTGTTTTAAAAATTCATAATTTTTTTCATATTTTCTTCAATAAAATATTTTTCATTTAATAATTGAATATAATTTATTAAACCTTTCATAACATAACCCTTTATTCCCCTTGAGTGCCAAACAAGTAATGCATGCTATTTTACAATGGCTTTCTATCTGTGGATTATATCAATATGTCGTCAACTATTGATTTAATGCAATGTTTGTATATATTCTTTCATTTGTATTTCGTTTTAGTCTTTTATACTATTCATTACTGTTAGGAATCGTCTGATTGTCTTAAGAATGAAAACAGTGTTTCGTTTGCCGTTATCATTGGTGAACTCATTTATACAAATACATTGTTCACTATCAATACGTTCAGTGAATATCAAATTTTGAGACAAACCTTTTATTTGCATTTGTTTCGAAAAAGAGATATTTTTTTCATTTTTATCTTCAATTTGAAAAACTTGTAACAATTGAAGACTCGGTGAAGAATATCTGTTGACAGTAAGGTTTGATTAATTTAATGATTAATTTTTTTGCTTAAATGAAATTGAAATTAATTTATAAATATTGCAATTGTTTGAAACAAATGAACAAAAATAATATATTTATTTGTAGGACAAAAGCCATTAACGAAAAAAAAAAGTTTTTTATAAATAAGTATTTAATTTCACGAAATGTAATGCAATTCTTGGCTTTGTATTCACTACAGAATATCACAACGAAAACGATTGCTCACAAAATGAAAAAACATTAATCCGATTACTGAATACGACTTCCCATTAGATATGTTTATCATTTATATTAATTTGGATTCACTTTTCCGATACAAACGTATATTCAGTTCATTTGATGACAAATAATAATAACAGAAAATAGCTATTAATTGTGTTAATGAAAGACTTGAATGTATTTTAATTTCAAATATAATACTTAACCAGAATTACAAACATTATAATTAAAGTCATTATGTGTTTTGCATTAAATATTAGCACAAAATAAATGATTAATAATTTATAATAAATTAAATTAATTTTAAGGAAAAGTTTTTTTTATTGTTTCAAAATTATACTCAAAAAAGTTATTACAAAAATAATTTTTGTTAATTATTTTTTATGAAAATTAATGTGGATATTATTCATGAATATTGAGAGGAAAATCAGAAATGACTTTCCCTTTAAATTATGACATTTATTATTAATTAACAAAAAAAGTGTTATTTTTGAAGAGAAAACAAATTCAAAACAATAGCTGAACAATAATTACTTGTAAAATCATTTTTAATAATTATGTCATAATTTAATTAAAAAATAATAAGTGACTGAAAAGGGATGGATAGATAAAGGGATGTCAATTGGTATACGAGTGGGAAATGGAGTTATGAAATAAGGTTTAAATATTGAAAAATATTAAAAATCGATTACAGTCTAAATAAACGATAAAATCTTATTTCATATTCAATATAATGTTCGCAAAAGTAGTGAAAAGACATTATTATTATTATTACTATTGTTTTTGTTGTCTATCAGTCGATTAGAGAACAAATCAATGGATAGAGTAATACCCGGTTGTGTTTGAGAACAGAGCCGAACACAAGTGAAGTGACGGTTAAACAACACATCGTATAATGGGATCTAATGTACAGACAATTGTTTTGTTTGCATATTTGTAGTCAACGACAAAATTAATGAAACAACTGAATGACAAACAAAATGAATGCGATATTTGATTGCATTGTTTGGCCATAAAATGGCTTTAAATGAACAATAATTGATATTAAATATCTATAGTATTGTTGAGACAATTGCTTTCAAGGTTTTCGTTCACTTCTCTAATCTTATGTCTAATATATTCTTCAAAAATTCATTCATCAGTGATGGCAATGAAGGCATAATTTAGTGACCATTGAAGCAGATATAGTGATACTTGTGATGCCGTTCCCGAAGTCATATCACACTTGTTATATATGGGACCGAAATTTATATGACTGTATCGAAAGTATCGCTCGAATGAGTCGAACAAAAAATAAATTACCGAAAATGTATTGCAAATAATAATAGATTGTGTTTTACTCTAATATAAGTGAAACCATTGTTCATACAGTCGTTGCCAATGATATGCACTCGAAGTGCAATTGAAAATAGATATTGAAATTCCTGAACACAAACCACTCATATCTCGACATTTGCTCACAATCAGAATATTCTTTGACATCTCGACCTTCACAACACATATCATAACGAATTGAGTTTTTCTTTTACTATTTTTAAGTCTTGAATATTAAACATATTTTTCATTCTATTTTTGAATGCATTAAAAATATATACTTTTTTAGACTTTTTATAATATATTGATATTTACTTTTTATATGTTTTTATGAGTGAAATCATTCATAAAAAAGTGAATAATGAAATCGAAATTATAACTGAACATTAAATTCAGATGAAATCAATTGAAATATTTTATGTTAAAAAATGTCAATTTTGTGAATAAAATAAAAATTATTTTTTAATGCATGAAAGAAACGAAAAAATTTATATATCAATCATTTTGTTATTATTTTTATATGAAAAGTATATAATAACTGAAGAATTTCAAGACTTTTTGAACCCGGATTATAATGCATATAAAATATAATAAACTTTTTTCATAAATATTTTGTATAAAATATAATTCAAAATTAATTCAAAAATACTTTAGATTTGAATAAAGATATCAAATAAAAAATATTCATAACTTAGACAACAAATGAATTCAGAATTTCATCAAAAATAAAAATTTCAATTAAAATTATGCTAATAAGAGAGCGTGAGAGAGAGAGAGAGAGAGAGAGAGAGAGAGAGAGAGAGAGAGAGAGAGAGAGAGAACTGAATCTCTCTCATTCTTTTACTGTACATTAAAAGCATATAATAAAATAGTTTCTATTTTTTTAAATCAATTCTCATATGCTTTTCGGATGACTTTATTTCCTATAATTAAATTAATTTTTTCGTTTTATTTTCTTTTTTCGTGTTTTGTAGATATTCTTTGGGCATAAATGATGGGACAGTCGTTTAAAATAGTATCTCTTTCTTGCAATTCTTGTCAACTTTGAAGCAAGAAAATCAGTGCAAAATTACACGGAATAACTTATATAAGTTTGGATAGATTTTCAATTTATTTAATAATGGATTTTGAGATTCAATTTAAAACTATATAAAACTTATAAAACAAAAGGAAAAGTCTTTTCGAAACTCAATGTACACGACATTCCACCGACGACTCCCTCGCCTCCCAAACCATTATAATGTTTGTTAATAACGAAGAAAATAAAATTGATTTCACAATACGTTGGTATTTATTGATGTATAAGAAAATGATTAAATTTTTGGTTCAATTTTTCTTCAAAGAATAATCACTTTTTATTATGTATAATAACTTATATTGAATTCATATTGAATTTGTGTCGCGTTTTATGCAATGTATGCAAAAAATGCAATAAATATTTGAACAAAAATTTCTTATTTTATAAAATTGAATCTTTTTTATTATTTTGTGTTTTATTTCGATTCAAAGACTGTTTCAAAGATTATATTATTTTGTCTGAAATAAAGCATATATTGTTTTGCAAAGAATTATTGGATTTGCGATAAATGCAATAAATTATTACATGTTGTGTCAAATAAGGGTTAAGTCATTGATTTTTATCAAATTTTTCATCTCTTACCAAACCCTCAAGTCTTTGGAAAAGGAGTTTTTATATGAAAAGATAAAAAGATATCTAATATATAGTTATAGAGAAAATGTTGTAATAAATGTAAACCAATAAAAGTGTATTTGATTTGTTTCAACACTTTTTTGCTGTAATTGCTATGAAATGTATGGAAATTATTATGATATTAATGATGACATAAAAAACAATTGGTCAATATGTGGTCAGTGGGCACTCCTTTTACAGCCGATGCCCAATGAATGTCACAGTAATAGAAATTTTATGATTAATTGAAATCAAATGATCGTTAACTCAATTACTCAATTGGATTGTCCTCTAATATAGTGGACAGAAAAGGCATAAACTTATTATTATATGTCTTATACTATTGTATATAATTTGAAGCAAAGCATTGAGTCTTTGAATGTCTTATATTTTTCCTCAAACGCTAAGAAACTAAAAAATGATTTATATTTTTATCGATCCATTCATTCCAACACTTTTAAGAGGGCTATCGCTTTGATATTCACTTTCGCCGATGTCTACCACTCATAGAAGTGCAATGGAAATGGAGATACAGACGAGATAGGAAGTCGAGCGCCGTTAAGAAAATAAAGCAAAAAACGTTACGCAAAAGAAATAAAAATGTTTTTCTCGAAAAATTATATTTATGTTTTGTATAACACTTTCTCTCTCTCTCTCTCTCTCTCTCTCTCTCTCTCTCTCTCTCTCTCTCTCTCTCTCTCTCTCTCTCTCTTCTATTTCTTTCATTTATATGATATAATGTTAACTAAATTTATAGCAAAATGAATACGAGTTCTAATACTACATAGCATTGAAGTAAAATATAATTATAAATATATATAAAAATCTTATATAAAGTAACGAAATGTCAAACATTTGAAAACAAAATTTTATCATTAAATCGGATGAATATTTCTCAGAGGAAAACAAAAATGATATTATTTAATATATATAAATAAAAGCCATTTTCAATGCTCACAAAACTAGTCAAAATTCATTCAAATACAGTATTTATTTATGAAAAACAATATGAAAGTAATATTTTTTTTAAAAATTCTTTGATATATGTAATGGTTGACGTCCTTTTGATTTCGCGAACTGTAAATGATGTTAATTTTGCAGTCGATTATTAATGAAAAAATT
>JAQIXR010000944.1:0-17166 GCA_034700825.1 Quadroppia sp. Gr-Ori-00064
ATTTTTAATGAATTTTTAAATATAGTGAAAAATATACAATTATTTAGTGATAGAGTTATAAAATGAGTTTAAAAACAGATGATATCTAATGGTATTATCTGACAATCGATTTCTTTTAGCAGTGATATGTTGTTCAGATTTTGAAAACACTTGTTCAGAGGGAATACTCGTACCTGTAATTCATTGAATATTAAACGCAAATTTGGAAAGATTTTGGTATATATTCTCATTGTTTTTCCACCACTCATTTAGGTCCAAAACAGGATTACATTCAGATATTTTAGAATAAGGCTCGAGCCTTAGCCTGACCTCTTGAGCCTAGGCTATATTGTTGGTGAGCCTGAGCCTGAGCCTGAGGCTCAACATAGTCCATAGAGCCGAGCCTAGGCTAGGCTTGAGCCTAGGCTAGCCTAGGCTCAGGCTGAGCTTATGCCCATCACTACTCATAAAAAGCAAAATTAAAATTAATTACTCATTAATAATCCAATGAATGAATCGCTTGTAATAATGACTCACTTTTTTGCTCACATTTTCGTATCTTTTATTGAATTTATGATTATTTTTATGATATTTTGATTGATATTAACGACAAATGTGTTTGAAATTCAATGTCATTAATGTATGCGTTATTCAAACAATTGATTGCATTTCAACAATAGGTTTTGCATTGCATTCATATCTAAATCTAAATCCTTTTTCAGTCGTTTTTGTAATTTCTTATTTGAAGACAAAATTCATATAAATTTAGATAAAAATTGACGAATGAGTGAAACGATTGCAGAAATGTTTTGTTCACATAATTGTCTGATTAATAGTTATTCATAAAATTTTAATTACAATTAGTTTTGAAATGAAAGGTATTTTTAGGAAGACTTTAATAGATTAAAGCACTTTAAAAACCCTTTTAATGTGTTGTCTATTATTAGAGATTTTACTGAAAAAACTTCAAAGAAATGATAGTCCAATCAATTGCCAGTCAATAGATTTGAACGAAAATATAATGTTTATAAAAAGATTGTATTTTAAACAAACTTTTTATGACCTCTTTTTCATGTTTTGTCTGTGTTTTCAAAAAACTGTTGTTTTATTTATTGGAATAAATATTTGATATCAAGTTATGTATGAGTTTTGAGTTATGGCTCGACATCTGATTTATGGTTTCACTCAAATATATGTAAAGTTGTTGTGAATTTCATATCAATTTTCAATCAAAAACTTATTCAATTGAAAACATTTTCTCTTCAAAACACCTGTACTTTTGATGTGAAATTCAATATAAATATTGTTGTCTTGAATGTTGAGCTCATTTACCACTGTTTGGGTTCCAGTGATTATATGGAAAGTTGTATCAATTCTGTTATCCCTTCATTGGTTTCGCCCTTTGATTACATATTTGTATAATTGTTTTGTGTAATACTTTGCCAACAATTAGCCAATCAATTGTCTATCAATTAGTTCTAAAGTCTTTAAATACCTTAACTTATTGTTAACTTTATATAATTTATTCAAACAAGAGATTGAAATGAAAGCCACGCCTAAGAAGGCCTGAGAAGTGCTATTACTTTGTATTAGACGCTAAAAAACAATATATTCTTTACTATGAATTTTGCGTCACTTTATGTTTGCTCTCAAATTGACAAACACTTGAATGTTATCTCCTATTCCAAAACCTCCCTCAGCTCTCACCCGGCATCGTCTCTATAGCCCTCCCTCTCCAAACACATGTCGACCCCCAACTTGACGTACAATTAAAAGCAGTTATGAGTTATTCGGGAACTGATCGATGAATAATATAGTGTTTTATTGAAAAATCATATATTTTAAGAGTTATTCATCACATGAAAGAGTTTGATGTGAAACCAAATCTAGTGATAAGTGGTATGAGTTGCCAAGTGATCAGCCCTGCCGTCAGCCCATACTTATGTGATATATTGTTTGTTAATCGAGTATTAGTTTTGGATTTCATTGCAATCATTTTGCAGCTAATTATCACTAAAACATACGGTGTTGTGTGTGCTCTCAATAGCTCTAATTGATTTGCCAACTGACCTCCAGTTCCACTACAACTGTCTTACTATCAATCGTTTGATTATATGTATATTTATTATAATTTTGATTCAAATTCGTATTCAATAATAAATGTTTAATTGATTTAAGTCTGCATTCAATCATAATTGGCTCACGTTTTCAATCAATACATCATTTGTTATTTATTTGTTTAATTTTATATAAATAATTGAATAATCGATTCATACATAAAAACCAATAAAATGCGAATTTGGAAATCAAAGTCTTCTACAAATGTAAGCATTTATTCATATTTTTCATACCCGAGCTCTCGATTCACGCCATGAATATCAATAAACAAATAATTTCTATCAGATGTTAATAATAGTTGCAATCGGTTTGGCATTCATTTGGCAATTGTGTTATATATCACAATTTCGTCATTTTATTTGACTTTTTTGTGATGAATTCATTAAAAATATGACTTCCTATTTATACCCACATAACTGTCCGAACCATTTGTCTCAATAGAAAACTTTCGATTTTTGTTGCTTTTTGTTTAATATGAATGTAAACCAAATAGAGATTTATTGAATGAAATCACAAAAGCAATAAATGTTATGAAAAATGTTGTTTAATTGCTGTGAAATAATTGGTGTTTGAATACAATAATAGATATATTATAACAAGAGTTGACTAACACTTGATTATCGTATTATTACTCTTTGGATCACAATATGAGTTCCAACAGACAATTAGGTCTCGTTTGCGATGGACTCGCACTTAAAAGCAATTATTTTTCTAATAAAACATTTTTATTTCGCTTCTAATTAAAGCATTATTTCTAAAAGTCATTCAATTAAATGCTATTTTTACTATGAGTTGAGTTGAGCTGAGAGTCGGATGAAGTTATTAACGAATGAATGACTGAATCAAAACAATACAACTCTGTGGCCGACAAAGAGGTCAAACCGAAAACCTGATGATTGAGTTGTTATGAATTGGTCGGCACTAACAGCACATGCAATCTCTTCCTCAACGCTCTCCACAGTCTTAAGTACTGATCCATTGTTGTAATACTACTTCTCAAACATCAAAAACAGATCCAATGCTTCATTAATACAATGTATTCAGTGTTTGTCGTGAAGTGAAGTCCGAACCCATTCTCTCACCTGTTGTACAACATTATTGTTATTGTGGAGGAGTTTGTGTTGTATTGAATAACAGTTTTTAACGTATATTCATATCAAGTGTTTCTCGTTTACCAAAAATAATTGCAAATATTTGAAACTTATTTTCTGAAAGTTTTTAAAAAATGTTCAATTATTTCGTTTATATTTAGTTTCGGTTTTATGTTTAAGTTTTACTTTTCATGGATTCCGTTCATTATATTTCATTTGTTCTCTTCTATTGAACAACAAATAATGAGATTAAGAAACGATAAACTTTTAGATAAAAAACATTTCAATTTGTCGTAAATCTTGTGCTTAAAAGTCATAAAACTTTATTCAATATTTTCATAAATTTTGTTTTTATGCTCTTTTCGAGTGAATGTTAAGTGAATGTTGTTTTCATTGTTTGATCAAAAGTTTGTTTCCTTAAAACTGAATTCATGTTTGATTTTCTGAGTTTAAATGTTTATAAACTGAAGTTATTTTCCAACCAAAGTGTAAGTAATTCTCCATTTGTTTGCCTTCTTTTGTAACTCTTTTGTCTTATGAAAGTTGTCATCAACTCTAACATTGGTTGACATTTATATCTTATATTAATTACAACTTATTTATTGGACTCTATTATGAGGTCATTGAACACAATTGCAAATAAAATGTCATTTCTATATAAAAGTCTATTCTTTTAATTTGTTTCTTTTGGCTACAAATCATTCATACCTTTCGCTGACATTTAATAAATAAAATTGTTTTTTTGGCTTCAAATCGTGTTTAGACATAAACTAACGAATAAATTGTTTCGATTAAAAGTTTCATTCAATTTATACCATAATTACTGTAAATGCAAAACCAAAGCAGAAATTAATTTTGTATATTTTGATTAAATTTTACAAAACCTTAATTTTTATGGCTTTGAATTTTGCATCGGTTTTTGCTTTCATATTAGGTTTCATTTGATTTATATTTATCTGCAATCAAATCGTTTTCATTATATTCCAATCAAATGTGTTTTAATTCACTTTTTATTTATTTTACATTTCATTCAATTTTTTCATAACTGATATTTGTTATCAATATTTTAAAACCTATTCTTCTGTTGTTTTGCAAATATTTTTCAATTTTTCATTTAATACATTATTTGTAATGAAATCTGAGTTTTCATCAAAAAATTATTTGATTTTCAAAAATATTTATCGTTTTTAATAATCAGATGAAATGTTTTTAGATTTGGTTGAACTCGTTCTCGATTTGAATACTTTATTTCAGAAAATAAAACTAAAATCAGACAAAAGTTTCACATGTTTTGCATTAATATAACGAAAGATATTTTTAATATTAAAGTAAAACATGAAATGTTTTAATCGAAACCACGAATAAATTATTCGTTTAATCATTCATATCTGTTGTCCATTAAATGTGTTTTCATTGTTTGTTTTCACATATTCTTTACTATTGTATCGAAAAAATGTTTTATTTATAATTCAAAATAACAGTAAATATAACACAATATTATAACCTGTTTTCAAACGAAACAAAAATAACATTTTTTTTATCTCTTTATCAAACGAATCAAATGTAGAACAGAGTTGTGCCCAAAATGGCTACGACCGACACTCCGGGTCCTCCGAACATCCGATTCAGTGGACACACATTAGATAAGGCGACCAAAGCTAAAGTACATCTCGAAAACTATTACTCGAATCTCATTACTCAACACATGGACAGAAGGAACAGGTTTTCAATGACTTTTAATTTAATATTTATTTATCGCTAATATTCGTGAGTTTGAAACAGAGTTCACTCACGGACTCCAACACCAAATAATGGCTTTTATATAAATAAATTCTATAACCAATTCCTCAACTGATTGTAAATTTAAATTCAATTCTCAATAAGTATTAGAAATATAATTGATTGAAATTAATGTGTTTTTCGTTTAATTCGTATAATATATGATAAAAAATATGTTTTGTTTTGCAATCATTTTGTCGAACAAAACAAATACAAAATTCTATTAATATTTGATTCATTGATGTCTTTATAGTCAATAACTTTCTCTCTTTTAGTAATAATAGTCTTAAATATTAATATAAATTGATTTCGTTTTTTGAAAACTTATTATCTATTGTTTGCAGACACGAAAGACTTGAGGAAACGATGAAAGACGAGGGGCTGACAGAAGAACAGGTATTGCATAACAATTGGATATATTTTGATTGAATTTATACCAAATTGGGTGTGAATTATGTGATCAGAAACAGGAGAAGCGTTTCCAACACGCCATCAAAGAGACAGAGTTTTTACGTCTCAAAAGATCCCGATTAGGTGTCGAAGACTTCGAGCCATTGAAAGTCATCGGAAGGGGAGCTTTTGGAGAGGGTATGGCTTTTGCAATACATTTGAGACATTTTGAATATATTTGTTGAATCGAATGCACAGTCCGTTTGGTCCAGAAGAAAGACACGGGACATGTCTATGCCATGAAGATATTGAGAAAGGCAGACATGTTGGAGAAGGAACAGGTGGCTCACGTGAGGGCCGAAAGGGATATTCTCGTGGAAGCCGACCACCAATGGGTGGTCAAAATGTATTACAGTTTTCAAGACGTAATGAATTTATACCTTATTATGGAAGTGAGTTATCGTTGATATTGCCTTCAATTGATTTTAATGGTCTAACGTAACTACAGTTCCTTCCGGGCGGGGATATGATGACCTTGCTTATGAAAAAGGACACTTTGACCGAAGAGGTGACACAGTTCTATATCGCAGAGACGGCGCTCGCAATCGATTCCATTCATAAGTTGGGATTCATTCACAGAGACATAAAACCGGATAATTTGCTTTTGGACGCCAGAGTCAGTCATCCATTGTTTCGATGATTGAATCCATTGATTGATTGTTGATTAACTGACTTTAGGGACACATAAAGCTGTCCGACTTTGGTCTCTGCACTGGTCTCAAGAAATCACATCGAACTGAGTTCTACAGAGACTTATCTCAAGCAAAACCCAGTGATTTCACATCGAATCCAATGGATTCCAAACGAAGGGCCGAGAGTTGGAAGAGAAACAGACGACAATTGGCTTATTCTACGGTTGGAACTCCTGATTATATCGCACCCGAAGTCTTCATGCAAACAGGATATGTCTCGAGGTTTACATCCATTCATATTAAGACATTTGTTTGAATTGTGTTTTATGTCCGAAGCGCCGACTGGTGGTCACTGGGAGTCATCATGTATGAGATGCTTATCGGTTATCCCCCCTTCTGTTCGGAGACACCTCAGGAGACCTACAGGAAAGTGATGAACTGGAGGGACACTCTTGTCTTCCCACCGGAAGTGCCCATTGGTAACGAAGCGCGAGAAATGATTCAGAGATTCTGTTCCGAAGCCGACAAACGTATCGGTTCCTGTGCTGGCATTGAAGAGATCAAAGAGCACTCATTCTTTAAGGTTGTCCTTCACTTGTCATTAACTGTGGCTTTCATTAACCAAACTATTCTTTGACAAATAGGGGGTCGATTGGGAGCACATTCGGTATGGAATGCATTGAAATGAATGAAAATCAATTGAATATCAATTGAATGTCTATTGAATTGCAGTGAAAGGCCGGCAGCCATTCCCGTCGAAGTCAAGTCAATTGACGACACGTCCAATTTTGATGACTTCCCTGACGTTGATCTTAAAATACGTGAGTTTTTATCAATTGAACTCAATTTGCATTCAATATATGTTTCACATCCATAGCCTCCCCGCCCCTCAAAGAGCCCGAAACGACAGGTTTGAAGGACTGGGTTTTCATTAACTATACTTTCAAACGATTCGAAGGACTGACTCAAAGGGGGAATAAAACTCCGCGAAAGAGTTGAGGAATGGTATCGATTGAAGTGATATATAAGAAATGTCTTCAAAACTCAATTCTTTGAGGAATTGAATCCATATTTCATTCATATGGAAAGCTCTTTATTTTTAATTTATTTATTGATACTTTTCTGCCTTTCCTCTGTGTCTGACCGACGGGACAGGTGTTTGAGTTTGAGATCTTGAGTACAATTAATGTTTGATTTTATATATTAATGAAAATCTAGTCATTGTTTGCTGTCTATAAAAGTGTGTTATATATCAAGCGCTCAAACATTCCGTTTATGATATTTTCTACTACTGTTGCACCCATTCATTAGGACAGTTGTATTCGCATTGATTAATATTATTATTATTTGCCATAACTTTCAATAAATTGTTAACATTTTTTTGATGATAAGAAATATGAAAAATCATTATTTGTATCGATATTTGTCTATAATTATTATTACTATTCGTTAGCGAAATATTAGTTATAATTAATTTAATTATTATTACATTAAAAGCAATAAATAAAATGTTTTCTCTTTTTTAATAAAAAATAATCGATTTATTTAATGTGCAGTAAATAAAAGGTAAATAAAAAGGTAAAAACAATTCTAATTACATTTGAAATAAAAGTTTATGAAAAACAACGTTAAAATAAATTATATAAAAATATCATTTTATACGAAGAAAAACATTGAAAATATTCGTCGAAATAAATAATTAGATGAAAAGGGGTTCAAAAGAGTATAACAAATGACTGATTGATTCAACAATGAAGTGACGATTGGTTGGTTTGTGCCGAGAGTTGTGTTGAGAATGTCTTAAACGAGATATACTTCACTGTATTCATGAAAATACAGTTTATTATATAATATCATATATGACTAGTTTTGCTGTCAGTGACTATCACTTCAATAACCATTCCATACATCAATCTCTGTCTCACTTCTTCGGGGTTTGTCTTCAGTTAAAAGTTTGTCGAAGTAATAGCTTTTGATGTATTGTTCTCTCTTTCGTCGCCTTCCACTGCAAACAGGGGTATAAATTCATATTAATATTCAATTAAGGTATTTATAAATGAAAGAGCGCCTACATCTTCATTGGGTCTATGAGTCCGTATGCAATGGGTGTTCGAGTCCTTAAATTCTCGCGCAATCTTTTCAGCTCAAGAAGTGTCTCCAATTCGGCGAGTCTTTGATCAGAAATACCACTTCTCTTCTCTCTGTTGTCATACAAGGGATACAATAGAAAAAATATATGAATTGTTTTTTAACGCATTTTTACTTTAAATGAAATAAATTGAGTAAAAGTTACTATAATTGTATAGAATTTTATTTAGCACTTAGTGTTTTGAGAACCTCTAACATTTGTGAGCCTTATTCTGAAGAATATTCTGTAGAATATTCTGCGTATAATAGATAAGGACTGGACAACAACTTTTATAAACCTTTTCGTTAATACTTCACAAAACCCAAGTCTGAAAAACATTATGTTTTTGATTATATGTTTTTCACATCAATTAATTGACAGTGAAATGAATTTTAGGCTATTTTTATGATTCCGTTCGCTATTAAATGAATCATTAAATGGTTATCAAATTATTTCAAATATTTTTGAAACGAAAATATTTTTGTGTAAAAAATGTTTTATTATTAAATTATTTTATAATTATTTTTATAAAGTTTTACAATTTTGATAAAATTCTTTCGTTATATGAGTTTGAAATCTTCAAAAATATTCAGGAATTTGTTTTTATTCATTTATGATCTTTTGATGAATTGTTTGACAAATAATATCATAATTAATAAATCACTTGTAATTTATGTGTAATATTAACGACAGATTTAATACTGAATAAATAATATATGAATTCATATGAACTGATTCTCTCTATTAATTGAAAATGATGTTCAAGTGGACGACCAGTTATTTTGGAGCTTTGGTAGGCCTGAGCTATGCCTACATTGTCATGAATTAATTATGTATTGTGAATACGAAACGAACGCTTGCTATGAATTGTCATTAATTTCGATATGAAACCAATTCTCAGCCAATATATAGCCAAACCTCCCCTATATATGCCTTTCCAATCATAATTCACATAAATAATGGTTTGAATGAAATAATTTGTTTTGTATTATAATTAAGTATTTGATTACCAATAGATGTGTCAATAGTTGTAATAAATTTTAATGCTATTCAATACAAAACTTTTACAACACTTTATGGCTTTCGCTGACAATAAATATTATAATTGAATTCGAGTGAAACAAAAAATGAATATTTCATACACTTCTCGATTACATAAGACTTTATTAAGGATTAAATCATTTTTTATTATTTTTATAAATAAAAGCAAAATAATAATTGAATGTTAGCCGCATTATTAATACCCGGATCGAAATAAAGGGATAATAATCTTTTAATTGCTCTTATCTTTGAGAGAACTCCTTATGACATAGACGTCATAACTCCTACAGGTTTTACAATAACTGTGTATAAGGTTTGGAATATTCTCTAATTCCACACAAAAATCGTTTCGCAAAACGATTCTCCGATTCACTAATTTGTGAGTCATTTTCAATGGCTATAAACTGAAAATATTTAACGATTTGTTTAAATATTTATCAAATATTATGATTACTATTACTTCAATAGTTTTGCAATCGCTTCAAAGGGGGTAATAAAATGATGTATACATTTGTCATAAGCCAAACATATCTAAGATATAAGACATATATTGCTCTCAAAACTATGAAAATGTTCAAAAATGTCACAAAAGTTGATTCATTCGACTATTTATGTGATATTCAATCAGATATTTTACAAATATTTCATTGATTTGTTGACTAAACCTATTTATAAAGTGTTAATGATCTGGATATATATGAAGGCAAATATTTCGAATTCTGGTTTCAATTCTGTCTTTAAATATAAATAAAGAGTTTAAATAAGAGTTTAAATATTGAGAAACATTTCCTGATAAGTGAAGCACTCAAAAAACAATCCATTGATTCAAATACATATACAATAAATATTAATATAAGTTATTATAAAATGATAAGAAATATGAATTGAATTGAACTCAAAATATTTGATAATTGCGAAAAACATGAAATATTGAACTTATTATCAAAATTGTTTAAAAATAAAATTAATAATTTTAATTAAAATGAAGAGTAATTTAAATAATAATTAATATTTGATTTATGATATCAACGAATATTGCGATTAAAAAATTAATTATTGTTTATATAATGTATTCATTAATAAGAATTAAATGAAATCCTGAACTAAATCTTAATTAATTCAATGTTAATGTTATCTAAAATTGCAAAATATTTTTATTTTTCATGAGATGTGACTAAAAATGACAAAAATTTGTTGTTTCGTGTCATTCATTATAGAGAATATTCTAGTTTTGAGACATTCTCTGAAGCATTGAAAATAGATTTAATAGGTTTTCGATAATATTTGTAAATATCATTGTTATGTGGGTTCGGGTGTTTGTGCCCGAGCTTTACTTATCGAAAAAAATCGTAGATAGAATAGTATAGGATAGATTGGTCGAGCACAAGGTTGAGGTTAAGTCAGGTATTTATAGTATTCTATTACAGTGGAAACATATGAAAGAAAATCTAAATTATTTAATTGTGTAATAAATAGTGATAAATGAATGAGACTTTTGATGACAAAAGTAAACATTTGATAGAAGTGAACGCAAAGCAATATTTGGTGAACTTTACTATTTATTAGCAATTGTATGCCATTATCTATACCAGTGATGGCAAAATTTAACAGAGCTTTAACACAAATTGTTTTATTATATATACCCCTTTCTCAGGTATTTTCCATCGAAGGCATTTTGTACTAATTTGTACCCCTTTTACAAAATTGTTAGATATTTGTTGAAAACCCCTTTTAATAATGAGTTATATTTGTTGGGATTATTTTAAACATTACAAAAAGTCTTTAAATAGTCTATGAGTCTAACTATGGGCCTAACTTTGGTCATCACTGTTTTGTTTTATAAAGTAATTGAAAGATTGAAACAAATATAATAAAAAATATTGATTTTGTCTTCTTTTGTATTTCATGCAATCATCGAAGAAAAGATTGAAAACTTTTAAGGAATGAAATCGATATCAATTATTTTGATTGATTGTCGTTGAGATCAAAAGTAAAAACATTTTCAATGATAACTATTATTGAAAAAACTTTCAAATATTTCCAAAACACAAATCTTAAACAAATATTATATGAATGAAAATCGCTCTAAAATTTCCTCGAATAACATGACCCTCGTATTCATCGCGACCTTAAGAAAATATTTTTGTCTGAATTTATACACGTGTTGTACACAAATGGTTGCGGTATTTGAACACAACGTTTGCATAAATATCAATAGTATTCTTAATGTTCAAAATCTTAAGTGAAATATAAAAATAAATGATATTTTAAGGCTTTATTAGAAGAATGAGATTTTGAAAGAAGACAAAAATGGGGATTAGATTCAAGTGCTGAAAGATTTCATTCACTTATTTTAAAACCGGAAAACATTTACATAAATGTCAACCATTTATGACTACTATTACTATCGATAAAATAATATTCAATTTTAAGCCATCACTACATTTGATGCATAAAAACTGAATGAAATAATTTATTTGAGCTATTAATAAGTTTCACTCATTTCAGGGGTTTTTCATAATTGAATTTAAATATATATTTTCATATATTCGCAATGCAATAAATTTCACAACAAGGTATGTTTATTTTTGTGGAAACTTTCTTAAACAAGAATTTCCAATAGATTTGAATTTGATTTCAAGGCTAACATGTATTCAATGATAATGAAGATTCGGTTCATTGCTATCAATTGATTGAAAAACGATTTTCAAACGTAACTCTCAAATGGTTTTACATCATATCATATATTTGTGAATCGTTTCTACAGAAAAGCAAACTCTCTTTCATTAACACAACTCATAGAATGAAGTTTGAAATCAAGAATTATATACTTTATCATTGCTTACATGTGTTGAACAGATTTGACAGTTCGGAAGATTTGATTAGGACTGACCCGAAGGCACACAATATTTGTTCTGAATATTAGTTCATATCTGCAATACTTAAGGAATAAGTCTCGAAATGAATATAATTGTCGCAAATATTAGTCATACAATTATGACATGATTTTCAAACATTTTAATTGAATGAAACGTTATTTGATTACTAAATGTCTGATATCATTCCCAAAGGAATCATTGATTTGTTCAAAAATATTCTCTATTTTTGACTAAAAAATGTAATGTAATTTAATGTAATGTAATTTAATTTTATTTATGACCCCTTTATTGAAAATCAGCGAAAGTTGAATAATCAGGGTCACAAAATATCAATAAATTCAATTCAATTCAATATAATAAATATGAACCAAATGTTTACAAAAGTTAATGAATTTTTAAGTTATTTTTCATTAATTTATTTCATTCCTAATAATGACATCAAATTAGTTACAAAAATATTTCAAAACTTTGAAATCTTTGTCAATATATCAAAAAATGGAAAATTTTTAGTATTTTTAAAAATCGTAAGAATTATAAAATATATGAAATTTGTTTCATAGCTAAGCGTTATATAAAATTTGACACAGAATTCAATGCTTACCGTTTGAGTTCTCCTCTGACGGGTTTAGCCATCGCTTTGTTCAATAAGATAATGGCCACAAATATCAGAGATAACAATAATAAATTGTAAGCATTTTTGCCCAAATAAACCATTTTCTCATAAATTAGTTTTTAATAAATTATTTTAACGAAAAAAAAACTTTTTTCGAAACTTAAAAAACAAATTTTTAATATTTAAATGAAAGACAATTTTCTTCTACTTTTTTAGACAATACTTTTCAATATAAGTCATCAAACAATTTATTGTCAAAAGCTTTGAAACAATTTTTTTTGCAGAAGAAAATGTGGAAAATAAAAACTTTACAATTGATATGAATGTCAAGAATAGACAACACTTTTGAATATGAAGTAATTTATAAATGCAATGCTTTTTGAGTGCAATGATTGAGAGCAGTCGCAAAGGTATGTTATGCGAACCGGTAGTACTACCCAATCGGCAGACAGTTTTCACTGTAATTCTAATAGTAGAACTACCCTACGTCAATCAAATATTCTATTACATTAATACCCCTTCACTTCAGCTCACAATCAATAGTACTTTTATTGTTAATAATTGTCTACCGTTTATATATGTGCCGACAGTCTATCGGATGGAGATATTCACAAACTGCCGATAGAGTGCCATTTGGTGCCAATTTATGGATACTTCTGAGAATTTTGTCGTTTTCTCTCTTTTTTAATACTTATTAAGAGATTATAAATATATATGAAATATAATATTTATTTTACTGTTTCGTTAATAACGCTATAATGAAATCCATAAACGAATTACATATAATATCGAAAGAGTTTATGACAAAAATGAGTAAAACGATTGGAATTATTGTATTTACAAATCGCCAACGCTTTCAATGAATATTAATATAAGCGTTCAATATATACTTGTTGTCATTGTTTGGGAAAAACCTAACATTTAGTGCTTAAAACATCGTTTCATTCATTCATTAGATTTCTTTTGTTTTTTTTATTATACATAAAATTTAAACTTTTTTATTCTTTATTATATAATGTTTTATTGATGTTTTGAATCCCAATTCGTTTCGATAATAGCAATTGTTTTCAATGTGAGGGTCAAAACAGTCAAAACAGATGTGTTAGAAAAAACACTTTTAATCTAATCGAGAGCTTTTTGAACGAAATTTAAATAAACAAATTCTGATATTTCACAGAATTTCATAAGGAATCAAATCCTGAAAAATAATTCACTAATACATGTGTTGACAAAAAGTAATATAATATTACGAAAAAATGTTTCACTAAAGCAATGGATTTACAACAGAAAACTAATAAAAAAATTACACAATTTTTAGACATTATTTATAAACAAAAAGCAATAAAACTTTTTTTAAGAGCACTATTAAATGAACATAAAATCGTATATAATTTAGTGCATTGTATTCACAAAGTTCTACTTGTCCTCAATTTATGGATATCAATACTTCTATTATAATTTTGGAGAACATAATGGAAATGGAGATAAAGTTAAAGCAAACAAAAAGTGTTTGTAATTAAGTTTTGTTTTATTGTAAACAGTAAATGAACTTATAATTAGATGGGATTAGACTTTCACGGATTCATTGCTCGGTTTTCACATGTTTTTTCTCATTCATATCTTGATAGAGATTACACAAATCCGTATATTTTTTAAAAATAACTCTTTTGTTCCGGAATAATAAGAAAAATAATATTCAATAATAATATTTATGATAAAAAGTGCCTTTAATTCGATAATAGGTTTTCAATAACAACTATCAAATGAAGTTCAATTTGAGTCCAATTCACAGCAATTTAAGTGAATTATTGTGAAATTGATTGAAATTACAGTTAAATAACTAATTACTTAATAGAGACATAACTAATATCTTTGGAAACATATGTTTATAACAATTGAAACATATCTCGAATTCTTCTATTTATTGGACACTAATCTGTTTTATTGATAAAACTTTGAGAAGTTTTTTAAAAAACATTCCGAACTTTGGATCACTTAATGTCTACGAGACTAAAACAGAGTATTTTGTGATAAAATGTGCCGAATGTTTCCAAGCATTGCATAAGATATGAATCATATGATTATTCTGTGGACAACTGACGAATGTATAGTAAAATAATATGAATGTAACGTAAAATTGACGTAAATTTAGTCCAACGCAAAGAATATTACAAACGAATGTGAAATAACAATTGAAAACACCATTCCTTACAATAATTATATCATTTCATTCAAAATTCCTGTCAATCAGAAGACAATGAAAAGAATTTTTATGAACAAAACTTTTAATACAAAGAATGTCGTCTTATAGTAGATGTTGGATATGTCACATACAGTGCCTAATCATAACGTTTTAATCATATAATACAGTTCTCGACTTATTCTCTATTATCACAATTTATGTTCAAATTTCACACTTGAGGTCAAAAATAGATTAAATAGTTTGCATATGCCATACATGCCATACCCTTACAGGGGATTGTTTCAGAGGGAGGTCTGAATTTTATCAATCATTTGTTTGATAATCAAATACTCCATTCCTTCAAATATTATACTTTAGAACATTTTATATAAATTATTAATAAATAGTTTTTAAATTTAAAAATGATTTCAACATTTCATACATTTAAAGAATTTCTAAAAAATTAATAATCAATTCATGCGTTTAATAGCATTTTATAATTTAATATGTTTTGCATAAAATTCATAATTGGTTTACATTATTATAAAAATATTTTCATCTCTTATACAATAATTGGTTTAATTTTTAGATTAATTGTTGTATTGAATAAATATTATATAAAGTCATGAAATTATTTCAATTTTGATGTGATATAACAAATAATAATTGTTTTATTGAATAAATAGTTTTCAATTTAATGCAAATATTTAATTATAAATATTTTTCTCATCGATTAATAGCTTTTAACTGATCCATGTCATCAAACTCGATAAACGAATAACCAGTGAATGAATTTTAATAAAATAAATGCCAAACACTTCAACACTTGAACTAAAAGTTCAATTAATTATTAAATAAACATTTATTTTTGGGAACATTTGATATCATTTTTTATCATTCATTTCTAAGTAAATGTGAAATGAATTCAGGTTTCAATGGATGTCATAATTAATGGAAAGTTTGAGAAATCGATTAAAAAGAATAATAGATATGTTTTTCACTTAAGTGTATTCATATGAAACATGAATTTGTTGTGCTTTAGATAGAGTGCCAAGGTGATATCAGTGCAAAACTGGACTAGAATATTAAGGATGGATAAAAACTAGAATATTATTGAGTTTTTCACTCAATGTTTGCTTTAATATTAAGTTTAAATTTAAATAATAAATGCTTAGACACTGGCAGAGGAACAGTGGTTAGAGAGTCAATTCAATAGAGTTAAACCGTTCTTACAGAGGATTGTTGGAAAGCTGTGTTGAGCACATGAAAACTAGACAATCCCGTCCGCGACTCGACGTCTGGTTAGTCTTACTGTAGGCCTAATTATTGTATTGAACAACAAATTATAGAATAACTAAATATTCATTAAAACAACAAAAGACTAATAATTGAATTATTTGTTGTCTGTCTTTAAATGATAAACGAAAGCATTTGTCGATAACTTTTTAACCCTTGAATTAAAACTTTGAAAACTTTTAATTCAATTCAAACTATATTTTCTATAATTTTTTTAAAGCATTAATTGTTTTCTAATCTCATAAAAGACATATCGTCTCTGAGGCCGAAGAAGTGGTTTATGTGAATTTAAAGCATTGAAATGCATAACCTAAATGGGTTTAGAGCACAGGTAGGCCAGGTATGTGAGAATATGAGCACTTCTCGAGTTGCTTAAAGTCTAATACATTGAAAAGTCGCCAAAAGATGGAAAACCGAATCTCTTAATAATCTTTCAAAAAGACAATCATTTGCTTCAAACAGTGGGAGAGAAAGCGATCAAAGATTTTCAACTCAAACTACAGGTGTTCTCATTGGCCGACAACGAAACAACTGTTCAACACCTACACAGAGTGTCCAACGATTTAGATATTCTTATCTTTAGTTCCGAAACAATTGTGGGATAAAAAATACTCGAAAACTGTGGGAGGGAAAGGCTATCCTCACAAAACAACTGTCCAATCATTTGTGACCAAAGGATTCAATAAATAATTTTATTTCAATTATTTTTTACATTATATTATATTTCAATGAAAACAATTTATTTATAGTTTTTTTTCATTTTATTTTGAACTAAAATTTGACATATTTTCAAAAAAATATATTTACGAATAAATACTCAAAATTGTTTGCAAAGAAAACACATTTTAAAAGCAATTATATTTTTATTTAAAGAGTATGTCAGCACTTGACAAAATATTCATATTTTTTAAAATCCTTTTAATCATGATAAAACCATCTGATATCAAGATGTTATGTGAAAAAAAATCAATTCTAAAT
>JAQIXR010000945.1:0-17158 GCA_034700825.1 Quadroppia sp. Gr-Ori-00064
TTGCAATACCAGACTGTATACGAAGATCCGCTGAGATGGCGGTGGCTGTGGATGCGGGGGATAACAAACGGTGCGATTGTATGAAAATAGGTCACAAATTTGTGAACAAAATAATAATAATTTTTACTCAAATTTTTGTCAAAACGAGTAAAGAATATTCTGTTTTAAAAAATTCTTTATTTTCTTAATGTCTTTAGCAATCATTGGTTATTTTAATCCACAGATTGAATACGTCTTCAACTTATGGGACGTTGAATACAATGAAGGTTTTAATAAATTTCAAACAACGGATAATTTGAGACAAATTCTCACCGAAATATTCGCTAAGAATCACACCATCGCTGATGAGTCGGAGACGTTGAAAGAGCCGAAGAATTTTGTTTTCTTTAAAATGCGACAAAAATTGAGAAATATTTTTAAAAAAATATATTTAAACAAAAAAAAAATTTTCAAATTTATTGAAAACAAATGTAAAAAACTTTTCGTCAAATCGACAGTCGTTTTGAAGAAAATGCTTAAACATAAGAAATTCATTACTGATGTGAGACTCCCGGAGCTGAGACGCCTGCGACACAGAGCGCGCGATATCATCACCGATGACGAGACGGTGCTTCGGGACAGGGCTCATATACTTGACACCCTGGAACAGGTGGTGACGTCTGTTGAAGAGGATGTGACGCGAATGCCGTCGGACGCCGACATACGGCGCTGGAGGGAAGCGATCGATGAGCTCGAGATGCGTGTCGGCCACGGGATGGACAGTAGTGTCGATGCGTTGACGCAATTGCGAGACATCGCACGCAATGTCGTCACCGAAGACGAGAATCTGATGCGAGACAGGGATGTGTTGATCGAGGAACTGGATTATGCGATCGCAAGCATACACCAAATATGTCGTTCCGAGGAAGACGTTCAGCGCTGGAGGGATGAGGTCTTGCAGCTTGAGATGCGGTCAAAGGGTACACGTTTAAGGAAAGGCAGTCAATGAGTTGTCTCTTATATTTATGTGATTAATAAAAATCAATTGAAAGTCAAATAAAAAAATTTTGTCAATTAATGGCAATGTTTTTCATAGCTCTTTGTAATCGCTTTTTGTGTCTCAAGTGTCTGGCCTTTGAAGACAAACATATGAGACAACAGAATCTTATGGCAAATCAAAGTCTATTTTATTCTG
This sequence comes from Quadroppia sp. Gr-Ori-00064, assembly GCA_034700825.1. Taxonomy (NCBI): domain Eukaryota; kingdom Metazoa; phylum Arthropoda; class Arachnida; order Sarcoptiformes; family Quadroppiidae; genus Quadroppia; species Quadroppia sp. Gr-Ori-00064. The sequence continues at coordinate 1,175 of JAQIXR010000945.1, forward strand.
AAGAATATTCTATAGAAAACACTTGTAATGAACACAACAATGGATTTGAATGAGAAGTATATTATGAAAGCATTTGTTGTGAAAAAAAATATTTTATTCCTTAAAAAAAATATTATTTCAAACATTAGAGGGAAAGACATTTCAGAGATTATCATAGAATGGGACTTAAAAAGACATCAAAAGACTCAAAGAGATACCATCCCTACTCACTGCTGGCTCGTCCACAAACACCAGACTCCACAGAGACTGAAAAGTCAAACAGACAGTCGGTTGCATTAGATCATGCATACGCCCGGCCAATGCCGGCGCCCAATTCAATCGAGAATACAATGGACCCGAACGTAAGTCCGGCGCCATTCCAATGGACACTTGAGTGGCCCCTTCCTATTGCCGATGACAATTCGGACCCAAACTGTGATTACGAGTCGTTTCATCTGAACACTGACCGAAGAGGAACGGGTGTAGGAAGGGGTATAGGAAGGAAAAGATTTGGTAGACGACAAATTGGAGAGACTGGAGGGAGTGGCGCATCTGCCGGAAGACCGTTTGATAGTCTTCTCTCACCTGCACAATTGGAGCGCCAGAAGATGTGGGATGAGGTGTACGAATGGCAGAGACGAATCCCTGACCATCAACGCTATGAACCACTCATGAAGATCAAGGCTATGTTAAGGGCGGTTCCACTGATTCCGGACCATGTGATCCGAGAGGAAATGGATCGATTCAGAGCAACGGATCCACATCTTCAACAGTGAGTTGAGTAGACATTGGGTTTTTGTGTCAAATATTTTACGAAAAGTTTTTGTGTTTTTTTTGTGATTAAAAGTCAATTGAATTACAAATGAATTTCAATACAAATATTAATTTAATTTAATTTTGTCTCTAAAAGTGTGGTCAAAATCGATGATTATTTTCACACTCTTTCAGATACTGAGCACAAGAATGTTATTCAGAATATTCTGCAGAAAAAAACATAACAATTGATTTGATTGAGAATTACATTATGAAAGCAATTGTTGTGAAAATTATTTTTAGATATTCTTTAAAAAGAATTATTTCAAACATCAAACGGAAAGACATTCTGAGAGCTCGTCATCAAAATGGATCCCCAAAAACAAAAGACACATTCAGATGACCCAAATCTTATCTCAAGAGCACCATCACCAACAGGGTCGAGCTCTAGCGGACGGTCAGTGGAAAGTATTATATACGAACAACCGTGGGATGACATACAGAATCCGGACACAAGTCCGGTGCCATTCGAGGAGCCACTTGAGCCCTATCCCGATGTGGGTCGCCTTCAGCCAATGGCTGCCCACATGGGAATGGGTAGAGGAAATGTGGCACAACTCAGACCAAACACTCCAAGATATGGCGGAACTCTTCAGGATTACAGTAGACTGCGAGGCCCCAAACCCACACCTGAAGCCTGGGGGCGCGTCAACATGTGGCATGAGATATACCAATGGCAGACACGAATCCCTGACCATCAACACTATGAACCACTTCAACAGATCATTGCTATGTTGAGAGCGGTTCCACTGATTCCGGACAATGAGATCCGAGAGGAAATGGATCAGTTCAGAGCAAACGATCCACACCTTCAATAGTGAGTTGAGTAGACATTGGGTTTTTGTGTCAAATATTTTACAAAAAGTTAGTGTTTTTTTTGTGATTAAAAGTCATTTGAATTACAAATAAATTTCAATACAAATAATAATTAAATTTATTTTTGTGTCTAAAAGTGTGGTCAAAATCAATGATTATTTTCACACTCTTTCAGATACTGAGCACAAGAATGTTATTCAGAATATTCTGCAGAAAAAAAACATAACAATTGATTTGATTGAGAATTACATTATGAAAGTAATTGTTGTGAAAATTATTTTTTTTGATATTCTTTAAAAACAATTATTTCAAACATTAGAGGGAAAGACATTCTGAGAGCTCGTCATTGAAATGAATCCCAAAAAGTCACCGAAGAAATCAAAGCCATATCCGGAAGACACACATCCGAGAGACCCATATCTTGGCTCAAGAAGCCTATTGCCATTAGTGGCAGAGCCGAACACTAGCGGACAGTCATCGGTGGACAGTGATGTATACGACCAACGTATGGCTGACTTACTGGACCCGAACACAAGTCCGGATCCATTCGAAGAGCCACTTGAGTGGCCCTATCCCGATGTGGGTTCCCTTCAGCCGATGGCTGTCCACATGGAAATGGGTGAAGGAAATGTGCAACAAATCAGACCTAACCTTCCAGTTCCCGTTGTGAATCCCGTTCCCGTTGTGAATCCCGTTCCTGTTGTGAATCCCGTTCCCGTTCTGATACCCGTACACGTTGTGGATCCCGTTCTCATTTTGATTCCCGTTCCGCCAATGGGTAGAGGAAGGGGTAGAGGAAGAGGTGGCCAGACTGTGTTTCCTCCACCCGAACAATTGGAGCGCCAGCAGATGTGGAATGAGATATACTATTGGGAGACACGAATCCAAAACCCAGGTAGTTATCAACCACTCTTGAACATCAGGGCTATGATGAGTAGTACGGATCCACTGTACACTAACGATGAGGTTCGGGCGGCGATGGATCAGTTCAGGGCAAACCATCCACACCTTCAACAGTGAGCTCAGACAGTATTTTATCACAAGTTTTTTGTTTTGTGATTAAAAACTCAATTGAATTACAAATGAATTTCAATACAAATATTAATTTAATATAAAATCGATGATTATTTTCAAATTAAATCCCTGTCCAGAGAGTGAGCTCTACGCCATACCCCGGATCAATTGGTGCACCAGATTCTGTGAAATGAGGTATACGAATGGCAGACACGAAACCCATACCATGAAAGCTAAGGATCACTCTTGAAGATCAAGGCTATGTTGAGGACGACTCCACTGATTCCGGAGCATGTGATCCAAGTAGAGATGGATCGGTTCAGAGCAAACGATCCACACCTTCAACAGTGAGTTGAGTAGACATTGGGTTTTGTATTAAATATTTTACGAAAAGTTTGTATTTTTTTGTGATTAAAAATCAATTGAATTTCAAATGAATTCATAAATTCATTAATAATTTCAATACAAATATTAATGAAAAATTTTTTTGTGTCTCAAAGTGTGTCTCCAATTCAATGATGTCTTTATGTCTCACATAATAGGCTTGGCGTTAAATACAAGAATTTGTTGGACAGTTGTATTCAAAATATTCAAAATACAATTCATTGATTTCTCTAAAAACTCAAACGTTTTGTTTGAGAACTGTTATAACGATAGTCAGTGTTTATGGAAATTTAAAAATCACTTTTATGTTAAGGACTGTAATATTAAAATTCAATGCAATAAAATATTTGATAAGTATTTGAAAAGTCTAACAAATATTCTGTAATTCATTTGAAAAAATATTCTGTGTTTGAAAAATATATTTTTGAATCGAATTCTTTGAAGAATTTTCGCACCGTTTGTTATCCCCCGCATCCACAGCCACCGCATGAGCGGATCTTCGTATTCAGCCCGACATTGCAAACGTCAATAGAGGCGCATACCCTGGGATATGGATCTCCCGAAGGAGACTCTGGAACTGGAATTCCGAAAGAGACACATGCCATTCGCACTCAGTGTTTGCGTACCTATTGTAACGGTTGTCTGGGGTTCAGAGCCGAAGCTTTTCGGATAAACAGTACTTTTCGTACAATTTGTTAGACATTTCAAATATATTTAAACACATTTATAGCAATGAATATCAATATTACAGTTCTCTCGACTCTTGTGAGCAGTGAAAAAATACTTGAAAACCATATCTTCTTAAGAACTGTAATATTAATATTCAATGCAATAAAATATGTTTATAGGTATTTGAAAAGTCAAACGAATAGTACGAAAAGTGCTGTTTATCCATAAAAGCTTCGGCTCTGAACCCCAGACAACCGTTGCAGTCAGTACGCAAACACTGAGCGCAGATGGCATGGCTCCAGTGTCTCCAGAAGGGAAATCCATACCCTCATAGGGTGTGTGCCTCAATAGATGTTTGCAATACCAGACTGTATACGAAGATCCGCTTAGATAGCGGTGGCTGTGGAGACGGGGGATAACAAACGGTGCAATTGTATGAATATTAGTTCAAATGACATGAAATAATTATTTTTAAATATTCTATAAGTAATATTATTGTAGAATATTCTGTATTATTATATTCAATGACAACTCAATTAGTATTAATAGTTCCCATTAATTGAATAATTCTATTAATATATTTATATTCAAAGTCATTTTAGTTTATATGAACTGGGATATTAGGTATGATAATTATTCTGTTGACCTAGATACTATTCATGAGTTATGCGTAGAATAATATTCAGAGGAAAATATTCTCTAAAATATTGTATTTTTTTTCATAATATTTTTTTATTAACAAATAATTTCGAATCGCAATTAAAATGACCAGTGTCAATGTGAACAAGGTGCTCCCTGTTGACCTGGTCATGCCATACGTGGACAATCATTTGCATAGATTTGGCTTATGTTTGACCACTGATTACGACATTAAGAGGAGTTTTATTCACAAGCCGTTCGTCATAATAATAGTGACGACAATCGATGTCATCAAAAGTGTGTTAATATGTTTCACGACTGACCCGAAGATGTTTGTCTACTTCGGTATCATCGATGGCATGCAAATTCATTTCAATGTATTCATGATTTTGTATAACTGTATGAAAATCAGTTCACAAGTGATTTGGTTTTATAACTACAAGAATGACATAAAACCGACATTTCTTCGCGTGTTTCAAATGATGTCGGGTTTGATAACACCTAATAGTATTGGTCTCACGAATGGCACAGAGATTCGAGCGCTGATCAAAAGGACGAGAATTATGACTAAAATCGTTCACTTCAATAGCATTGTGTTGGTTCCCATCGCGAGTATCTCCTGGGGCTATATGCCATACCTCGTCAATGGCAACACACTTAAGGAGACGCTGGTGTTCGGCACGTTCAACGCCATGCTCTTCACGCTCTCGAACTACGTGTGCACCGGATTCTTGCAATACTTGGGACTGTATTTCTATTTGCTTTGCTTTTATCTGAAACTGAAATTGAATGCAATTAAGCAAATGACGAGAAATATATCGAAGGGAAGAATGAGTGCAAATGTATTCAAAGCCATACGAAGTCTGCATGAAATCAATGTCGAGATCTGTGAATACAATCAACAGTTTTGGTGCAAATATTTCCTATTCCTATGGCTATTGCTTGGCTCGAGTGCTGTTCTCCTACTCTATACGACATTCTTTATTCTGGATAACTTTGTTCATCAGTTCGTATGCATGTATGGCTTCGGCGTCGTTACCATTGTGTTCCTATTCTTCATATTCACCGCTTCTTCACTCAATTCCGAGTCAAAAATTTTGTATAAATTATTGAATTCATTGATGTGTTTGTATTGCAAACAATTATACCAAAGGGTTCCCTATTTGAGAACAACTCTGAAAATAAAGGTTAGACTTTAAAAAAATTCAATTTTCTTATAAAAATTTTGTTTTGTAGTTGTTATCATCAATCGAATCCATGGCCTCGAAGTCAATGGGCTTTTCGTGTTGGCGGCTATTTGTCATCAATTACTTCAAGTGCTATGAAGTGAGTCATGAAAAAACATGGACTCTATTGAAGATAACATAAGAATTTTTTGTTTATCCCAGATCCTAATTCTGCTCTCAATGTTCTTCATTAAAATCATTGAGTCCTCGATAACAAAACACAAACATTGAAGCCCTCGAAAGCACAGCACCGGTAGCTTTGTATGCACTAATATGATAACTGTGCCATCGGTTGATATGTGTGTTGAAAATGAACCAAAAAATAGATGTTTTCATTCATTGCTTTGAATTCTTCATTTCAACTGAAAATTCTTTGTTTTCAAATCACAAAAAAATCATTTATTTCATTGAAATTCTTCAAAAAAAATTATTTTTATTGTTTAAATCGATTCATATATTATGACAAAAAAGTCATGTTTTACTAATTGTATGCATATGTTTGTGACATATATTTTGGTTTTCATAACAAATTGATTTCAAATATTCTTTATTCCTGTGTATTCTTATACATAACACAGAATATTCTTCAATACTAAGTACAATATAACCATAGAAACGGTGCGTTGAAGACAACAAACCTTGTATTGAATTTATGTCACATTTCTTGTTATAAAACTTTTTTCTAAGAAATTATATTTTCATTAATCGATTGAAAAATCAAATTTCAAATGAATTTTGAAATCTGAAAAAAAACATTACATACTTTTTTACGGAAATATTCTTCGAGAATAAGTCTCTTTTCATTCATGACGATGACGAGTGTCCGACCAATTGAGGTAAGGGTTTGTGTTTGTTATTACTGTATCACTGAATATGTGTTTAAAAAACAATGAAATAATTTATGACTTTTTAGTTAAGATTTTTGTTTCTCTTATTTATAACAAAATTTATAACTTTTTTATCGAAAATCTTTTTAGACTTTTATTATATAAAACGCGAAAATTGTTTTGCAATAAAACAAACGTTATTAATATTACTATAATTTCAGGCAATCATTGTATTATATTTTGTTGTTTGAGTTCACAATAATTACAGTAAAATAAATTCATTTCAAATAATTTCAATGTCTTATTGATTATGAAAAACATTTTTTACACACATTTTGACCTCTAATTGATTTTGAATCTAAAGATAATTGATATTTAATTGTGATTTAAAATTAGATTTTATTTTTGTTTCTCATTTACTGTGAAAAGTTCTGAATGTCATTACCCTGAATGCTATCACACAGGTGTAAGATAATAAGGGGGCGTTTCGTATAGGTATTATTAAACAATAGGTTTCAATGTTTAAAAATATTGAACAAAAAAAAATAATAAAATTAAAGCAAAAATATTTTATTTCAAAAGTAATATCAAAACTATTTGATTGAAAAAATATTTTTTTTTCTCCCCTTATATTATAAAGAAATATTTTTCTCCAGTGAATACACACCTGAATGTGTGCTCTAATTATTTTTTGTTGTACTTTCCTATCGATTATATGGTTTATTGCTATTTATATACATTAGTTATAATTAAATAAAAAGCAAAAAATACCCCTTAATTAGGAGCACATCATATAATTTTCTGTTGTGATAATCGCAACGATATTTCGCTCTAAATATTTCACTACAAATCAAAGCTGTTATCAAAAAAAAAAAAAAAAACAATTCAAATAATTTATAATATAATCTCAACTAAACATAAGACCTATTTTTATTGTATGAACACTAAAACACAACTTTCCAGTCTGTGTGTGCAATACCAGTCCTGTTAATTCGTTGGCACTGTTAGCATACTGTTCCTCAAACTGTATTCACAGGTGTTTTTTCGATTGTGAATTGCATTTGAAACACGTTTTTGATTTGCATTGTATATGTGATTGTATTATAATTTTTTTTGCTGTCATTACAAAAAAAAACTTTTTTTTTGTGTTCAAAAAAAACTTTATAATTCATAGTCATGTCTGCAGTTATTCCTAAACACAAGTCTAACAAAACTCCAGAAGTCATAGATTTAGATAATTTAGACAACACTGAAGTGAAAGTAAATTTGATTTGTTTTCAAAAGTTTTTTTTTGTACCTAATTGTATGGATTTTAAGGGGCCTTACAAATCATCAAGCTCATTGGATCCCAATGTATATGCAACGAAGAAGACCATCGCCCAGGGTATGCTCGATGTGGCCCTATTGACAGCCAATGCCAGGTGTTATACAGAATTTTTTTTGTCTATGAATTTTTGTAACAAAAAAATTTTTGAATTAATTTTTTTGTATATCTATTAATGTTATGAAAAAAGTCAACTCAAATATTGTCTACAATTGGGCAAAAAACACCAGTTCTTCTATTTTATGGTCACTTTGATCAGCACTTCAATTGTATTACAGGTCAGTTAGAAAAGTAATTTTCAATCACTTTTCTCTTATAATAATAGTATACAGTATTTTACAAATAATAACCCCTTACAGTCCATGCCCCTGGCGATCATTCCTTAGATTACGGCCAACCCCCCTGGCCATCACGAATGATCTATGCTTAGGTTACGGCCAGAAAAGCCCCTGAAATTTAATCTAAAAAAAATTCAAGTATTTATTCTCTATATGTTTAACACTATTATAGATATAAAAATAGATTTAGAATTTTTACATTGAAATCAATATCTCATTCAAACCCCTGATTGCTATTCAGATAGCCTTAGGAGCGACGATAATATTCAAGTCCCGGTTCAACATCAATAAAGACCACCACCAGAGGAGGGCCGATATCTATAACAATATCGTCGTTTGGATTGTGTTTGTCATTACAGTCTTAAACATAATAATCGCATCGCTTGGTATCGATCCTAATCGGTCAGGGAGTCTAACCTTGCTACTAGTAGTTAATAGTCTAATAGCCAGGGGTATTCTGTGCTAATGCTAGGTGTCAGCAATTCTACCGATTCTGTAGAATAGTTGTAAAGTCTTATAGAATAAATTTTTGTCTATTTATGTCATTCACTGAGTATTGAATATCAAGAATAGCGACAAATACTGTATATTTAGACTGAATTTTTTTGCTATTTATTTCATATCTAAAAAACAAAATATTTATTTAATGTCAAACACACACTGTTTTTTGACAGCGATTTGTTGTCGTTATTGACGTCTATATTTGATATCAGTGTTTTTGAGCACAAAATACTACATGACTTTAAATGCCATTCAATGCATAAAAAGTGGAAATTATTTGTTAAAATACTGTATAAATATTTTCGTAGGAAAACAAAAAAACATTACAAACAATGACATTAAAACCCAGTTTCTCAACAGTGATATCAGTCACGAAAAAAAATAATAACCCCTTTATATACCCTGTTTTTGAACGTGAAACTAAAAATTGAAAAAAAATAATTTCACAAAATTTTTTAAATTTTTTTCTCTATTAATAAATAAATATTTTCTTATGTTTTATTATTTTTTTTGATCCCAGGTCATAGTGGGCGCCATATTTTTCTTTGTCGGTTACGTCAATTTCAATGACCAGGATAAACAGAAGCGCTTGAATTACATGAATAATATGGCCTCGATATTCGTCTTCATCATAACAGTGTTCAATATATTGATCGCTGGCTTCGGCTTCAATGGAAACGAGACAACACTTAAGTAAATGATTAGAAAAATAATAATTATTTTCTTTGCATTAAATAAAAGTTTTATTTGTTTTAAGAAATTATTTGTTTTTTAAAAATTATTTGTTTTTATTTGAGATAACAATACTTTTTAGTCAAGAATGACAAAAAAGGGGTTCCAATGACCCTGATTATTGAGACCATTGAGCAAGAGACTATTTTCACAGGGGGTAGGCGTCTATTTCCGGTGACTAAACTGATCTCTGTCTTTATGCATGACTTAAATTGAGTTTTGTTTTACAAAATATTTAACAAAACTTTGAATAAAATATATTTTTTTCTCTTTTTTTTCATAAAGTGTTTTAAAACAGTGATCGAAAATCCTATTGATTTCAGCCCCTGATATATAAAGGGGGTTTAATTTTTCAAAAATATTTTTCTTTATTAATACTGTTATAAAATAATAGAAATTATATTTAAAATGAATTTTGTTTTTATTTATGAAATGTTTATAAAAAATAGTTTTAATAATAATTTTTCTTTTCATTTGTTGTTTGCATTGAATGTAAAATTATTTCATATTTTGTATAAATTATTTTTGCAAATAAAAAAAACCACTGATTCTTGTCATGTGAAGACCTTGGATACATTGGAAAAAATTTATCATACTTTTCGTCACTTATTTTCTACAATCAATTGATTCAAAAAAAACTTTTTTTTTCATTGAAAATAACATTCATTTCTGTTCAATAATTCTCAAACCTATTGGCGCTCAACCAAAACGACATGTGCGTGGGGCATAATGGCCATGAAGACCTTGATCACATGTTCAATTATATACAGATTCTATAATTGATTTTGAAATATAATTATCTCTTCTTTTAATTGAAAAAACAAAATATAATTCATTTATAAATATAATAAATATTTGTGATAACTGTTTGACTGTAATGAGAGGAACGGTAGTATAGAAGAACTATTACGCTATCATTCATTGTCTGTTATCCTCTTTAATCATTTGAGCCCCTCTTTCGGCAGCCATTATACACATCGCCTGTTCCTGAGGCCCCGACAGCGGTATCACAGAAAAGTCTATAACCCTCAGCGCCGACACACCCTTCACTCGTAGTCTGTTGTCGACAACGGCATCGGGATCTCTATTCGTGTCACCCATACGGGCCGTACCACAGGGCAAGAGATCACTGGAATCGCTGAGAACAACACACTTCACATACTCATAGCAATACCAATTGTGCGCACAGGGAGTGCAGCCGGGAATGGGATGCGCGAATCGTCTCACATATCGCTGCATATCTTTGTTCTCAAAGAACGGAAGTATAGAATAAAATAATTTTATGCTGTCCTCCAAGTCCTCGTCATTGCATAAAACGCACGGATCTATCAGTGGATTCTCGAAGGGATTGGCAGACGAGAGACGAATCGAACCATTCGTTTGGATTCGTATCAGTTGGGGTATGGGTGACAGAGCCATGTGTCCCAAATAGGGCCGATAGTAGTCTTCCCATTTGGAAGGCTCTTTATAGCCGGTGACCAACGATTGCATGTCATCGGAGATGGGTATAAGACGGGGCGTAAAACAGCCTCGACTTACGCGTGTGTCAGCCCTGAAGGGAATACCTTTGACACACTGAAGGGCAGCCGCTTTATAAGCGAGGGGTCCTTTTTTGTGCACATAGTAGTCGTACATATTATCCACTGTTGGCAACGGTTTCGGTATTTCCGTTTGGTTTATGATATCGTAATTTATTTTGAAAAAAGTGTTGTAACTCATCCTCGATCCGACGCCCCGGACATCGGCTATGACGGGAATGTTCACCGAACGCAAATGCTCTGCCGGCCCTATGCCCGAGAGCAGCAGGAGCTTCACGGAGCCGATAGCGCCGGCGCTCAGTATTATCTCTCGCTTCGCATAGACTGTACGCCAAACGCCAGTGTTATTACACCTGAACTCCACTCCAATCGCTCTCTTGTTTGCGTTGAACAACACTTTCGTTACGAATGCGAAACCAATTGTCGTTAGATTGGGTTTTATGTCCTTTTCCAGGAATGTGGTCGCCGTCGACTGTCGGGTGCCGTTGGCTATAGTCCTCTGCATTAATGTTAACCCACTATTACCACCAAAACCCATTTGAGCCCTTCCTTCCGGAAAGGTATAATCGGCGCCATATTTCAAGGCAATATCAATATAGCGGCTGAGCATAGGGTCGGGCGGATTGGCAGAGCTCACACCCAAACGTCCGCCACGTCTATGATATTGAGGATATTCTTCGACAATATTCACATCCAAATTGTTCTCTGACTTCAGAAAAAAGGGCAAAACCTCAGCAAACGTCCAATTCTTGATGCCATACATTGACTCATAAAGACTGAAATACTCTTCAGAATCGCGATAATAGTTCATGTTATTCCTCATCGTTGAGCCCCCGAACCCCTTTCCCGGCTGAAACGATTGCATACCATCGGTAAGGCCTTTATAGGCGTTCCTTTGTCTCGTCATTGGGTACGTCCACTTACTCGTGACATAATTTGTAAGACCTTTTAGACAATACAGGCGTTAAATAATAATAAATATATTGCCCCTAAAAATGATGACATCCCATACCCGGAGCGTCACTCAAATGAGTCTGTGGTCCACCCGCTTCAAGAAGTAGTACGCTTTTCGTCGTGTCCTCAGCAAGTCTTGCGGCCACAACAGCACCCGAAGCACCCGCGCCGACAACAATATAGTCATAGCTATGGAGAATATTCTGCGGTTGTGATTGTTGTCCGTCTGATTGATGGCCAAAGTTGTGGCCAATATTTTTAACATGACATCCATTTGTGATAAGTGTTACGAGCCGTTGGTTGTGAGCTAGGTAACTAAGATGGCGAAGGGGCTGATGGTAGCTCGTCAGCTATGGTGTGTTGTAGTGGAGGAATTGATGGAAGAGTCGCTCGAGTCTGACTATAGGGCAGTCGTGGAATGTTTTCCGGGCTGTATTCGAGACTGATTTGATTACAGTCTTTGTGGTTGAGTGCTCTTTAAGGCATTGGGAGAACCAAGGATTGAATAAACAGTGCTAAAAGAGATTAACGTTAAGGAAATGTAAACAGAAATACATGTGTAAACAGATTAAGTTCTGGGCATACATTTGGAGGTCATTAGCATTGGTACAGAATATAGGAATTTAGTTAAGAATCGAAGTCATTACAAAAAAAAAAAAAAAAAATTTTGATTCATATTTCATTAAAATACAAATACTCGTCACAAAAGGAACTAGCTCAATGTTTATTTCAAACATAAGGTGCAAACATTTGTGACATAATTTTTTTTTTCGTTGTGAAAATAAAAGTGAATTAAATTTTTAATCAATTTTTTAAATAAATTGTTTATTGTAATTAAAAATAGCATTTTATTCCCTAACCCTTGTTTTAACAGATATTTCTTTCGTCTCAAACATGGTGTTCGTCTTGTTATGGTCACTACCGGCAGAAATATTGATAATCAAATGTTAACTTTTTGCTAATTTTTATATTAATTCTTAATTTTAATATCAAAACCTAATTCTCTTTATATTTTGACTAACAATTATTTCAATTGTTTTTTCAATTGTTTTTTGCAATAATATTTTATTACAAATTATTTTTTGAGAATATTCTTAGAATTAATGGAAAAAAATTCTTTAATAAAACATGAAATGAATTGTATTGAAAACATAACAATAATCTTAAGTTATATTGAAATTGTTTTTATATTGATTTTATTACAGAATATTAAATAATTTTTTCGAAAGAATTTTTAAATTATAATTAAAATGCAAATACAATAAAAATGAATTTTTTTCACAAAAAGATTGAATTTATTTATATATTTTGATAAGAATTGAGAAATAAGTCATAAAAAGTGTTATCATATTTAGGATGTTCTCGAAATCTATTGGTTTTGCTAATATCTCAATACCAATGGTTGACATCGAAATGCGATTGAAGTATAGCTTTGTCTAAAAATATGTTTTCAAACATTAAATCAACAAAATATTTACACAAAATAAAAAACTTTCGAAACAATACCTGAAATATAAGTCTCTTATCTCTCATATTGAATGTCATTCCGTGAACGAAATGAAGTGAATCTTTGGCTTTGATGTCAATGAATGTGATTATCAATGAAAGGGTTATAATGAAAAAAATGAAAAATAATGACCACATTATGAACACGACGTTAAATGTTGTCATTTGTTTAAGAAAGACATTACGAAAGAGTAGATAACAGGCAATCGTTGACCACATGATTACAGATATGATATATACTTTTATTATAAAACTTTTCACATATTCTAATGAATCGCATATTTTGTAATGAATTTGAAGTAAATATTTTAGACGTTTAAAACGCAAACAATTTTCAAAATATTTATTCAACTCATTGTAAATCGCAATGAATTTCATGCAAATGAATATCTCAATGAAAACATAACGAAATAATATCGAAAACACTAATAAACCCATTATATGGCAATCGATGTATGATATGCCAAAACCAATGGGTGCCAAAAATAGGTATTTCCAATTAGAATATAACCACATATATGCACAGTTGACAAATACGGCCATCCCTGTAAAAATCAAAGCAATTCTATAATAAAACAATATCTTTTCTGCCATTCGTTTGACTATAGAATCGATGAAATCATTTCTGAACTCATTGTACACTCTATTCATATCCAGAAGCCATTGTTTGTCATCAAAGCGATAGAGTATTAAAAACATAACTGAAGACAAATAGAATGATATCATAGACAAATTGATCATCTCTCTATGTCCATGACCCAGGCCATAAAAGCCAGTGTCTCCGTAATTCGACAACATATCGATGTCGTTGTTATCGATGAAAAGCAAATAAAATAAATGTCTAATAATATCGAAACAAATGAATGCAAACATTATATACACTCTCTTTCCATAACATTTGTTCAGTTGTCTCTCAAACGATATGTTTAGAAAACGTGAATTTTTATCAAACTTTGAAATCACTTCAAATAAAAAGTTTTGATCCATTTTCGGAGACATAATCAAATAAAATGAAATTCAATTCAAATAATATTTATTTCATATTCAATAAAAAATATTTTTTTTTGATATAAATTTTCATTACATTTTTTATTGCATTTTATTTATTATGTATTTATTATTTTTTTTTTGTGGAAATTTTTATTTAATATTCAATATTATAATTTTTTTTTACTTGCGAAGGACAGTAGCCTAATCTGCAGGGTGTGCCTCAATGTATACAATTACCAGACTGTATACGAAGATCCGCTGCAATGGCGGTGACTGTGGTTGAGGGGGTGATAACAAACGGTGCGATAGTATGAAAGTTAGGATGAGAATGACATGAGTCTGACTACAGACTGATTAAAAGTAAATTTTAAATATTTTTTTGTTTTGAAATTTTTAAAAATTATTTTCTTAAGAATTTGCGGTAAAAATCCATTAATAGATTCAGGAATGAATTGTGATTTTTTAAAGGAAAGGTCGAACAAAAAAAAATTGATTTATTCATAGTTTTTAAAAATTGTCATTAATTTTGATCTAATTCTGATCACAGAATATAATGATATTGACTATTGATTAACTCATGTAATGTTGAAGAAAATTATAGCAAATAAATATGAATCACATAATCATTAATGTCTTTCTCTGTCATTAAATACTATTTGAAAAAAATATTTATTCAAAAAAAAATATTTGTAATGACTTTTACTTAAGGAAATACACATAAAAATAACAATAAAAAAGCGATCAAAGAATTTTAAAAAATAAATATTTGATTTGAATGACGAAAAAAACATTTCTTTTTCAACGCTTGTATTGAATTATTTGAGAGAATTATTTTCTGTAAAATTCAATGAAAATGTTTAGAATAAATGTTTTGAAAGTTATTAATAAAGAAAACAAACAAAAAATATTAAAATTCTCTGAAGAAAGTGAACAGAAATTGTTTGCTAATTTTGAGTCATTCCTATCGAAGACACAGTTTATGATTGCAGACAATTTCGATGACTATATGTCGGGAAAGACACGCAAATGGAAACTCATTGCGAATACAATGGTTAAAATGAGTACAATTTTCATAGCATTGTATCACTTGTTGGGCGTTATATACGATACGGAATACGTACGGAATTTCACCTGCAATGCCAACCACTACTTAGGCGACGCCTGGCTCTTCAACGTGGCATTCACCATGGTCTGTATCCTGGTCGCAGCATTCGAGACGGGAATCCATTATCGCCTTGAGCTGTGCCGGCGCTTCAAAGCATGGGAGTATCTCTATTTGTGCAAGCATAAATTGCATGCCTATGAGCTCAATAGCGAATACCGGAACCGCTTCATGACCTTGGTGAATCGCACGGGGAAGACCATGTGGATCTCGTTTGTGGTCACGTGGCTCCAGATAGTAGTCATGTGGACTGTGCCCCGCATTGCGGGTTATTACGATCCGGTACTCAATTTCCAGCTCCTGAATCTCGTCGTCGTTTTGATCATGATATGGCTGTGGGCCTGGGATATGGCTGGTGAATTCTGCGCCGGCTGCTTGTTCCTTATGTACTTGCTCATTTATATTCAGTATCAATTCAAACAGATTCTCAACGAAATGGTATATCATATGAGAAGACGTGATATAAAGGCTTTGATCACAGACTTCAAAAAACACAATTCAATTGCAATACAAACGAATCGCTTGAATGAAACACATTTGAAATATTTTATGTTTATTGTACTCAAAGGCCT
>JAQIXR010000946.1:0-17153 GCA_034700825.1 Quadroppia sp. Gr-Ori-00064
AATTTAGTGGCGAATGAGTTGTTGTCTGAAATAAAACAATTGAAATGGTTTTCAAAGAATCAAAAACAGATGACAACAATGGCTGTCAATAATCTGACGGTGCGATTGACTCCACAACAGATCCGGACATTTGTGCTGACGATTGAAAACAATGAACACAAAGAAGACAACTGTAGTGTGAAATGGGTTAACACAACTCAAGACACCATTCCTTCCGATGCCTATGTGGGAGGTTATGACGAGAGTACGAATTCGTTATACATTTGCAGACATTCTTTCAATGAAGAACTGATTGCCGGAAAAGCGAACAAACATTTGGGATGTGTTTTGACATCAGATGGAAATGAGGTTCAAATCACAAACGAAACTTTTGAGGTGTTGGTGGGAAATGGTGTTCAATGGGTTCAAAGACATGGAACGGATTCAATTCCTACACATGCAGTAGTGGTCGGACAGTCACACAACGCAAACACATATATCGGACGTCTGTTTGCATACAATTCACAACTAATAGCAAAAGTCATTCAATATCTCTATTATGGCTTCGATGGCAAAGAATATCCATTTGTGGGAAACCATGAAATTCTTGTTTGCGTTTGAGTTCACAACAACTGATGCTATGATTGTTATAAAGAAAAAAAAATTATTTTTAATTAAAATAATTTACAAATTGTTTAAAATATTTTAAAAATTTTAAATAAAAAACTTTTTAATAAAAAAGAAATTTTTTAAACAAATCATTAATTTTTTTTATAAACATTTCTATCGAATATGTTTGAGCACCGGTATTGTTATCAATTGTTTTTAAGTGAAATTTTAAAAATTAAATAAATAAATGTTTTTTCTTTATTATAAAAACACGAAAATGTCATAAAAAAGACTGTAATTAAAATCGATATTCTATTTTATATATATTTTGTTCACGTATGTAAAGACTATTGGCATTCACTCAAATCTTCAAATCATTTCATGCAAAGAAATACAGTTTTTTCAAGTCTTTTCATCACAAACAATATTTTTATGAAGTTTTTTATGAACAAATAATTGTAATATAATTTAAAAATTCGACGTAAATAGTCTTTGTATTGATATAGACTGTAATTACTGTATTCGACAATTAATGACTCAATGTTTGAAAATATGTTGAATTTTAAAAATAATATTACAGTTCTTAAAAAATGATTAATTAAACTCTTTTCAATAGCATTGAAAACAGTTTGTTATCGAAAAAATAAAAATATAATTATCAGAAAAATTTAATTTATTTTTTCATATTAAATATCGAAAACATACTTTTCAATGAGTAGTAACTGTTTATCGTTGAACAAAGGGATGTACGAAATGACAGCCGCTTTCAATGAAACAAATGATAACATTCTTATGACTTATAAAATAATTTTTTTTCTTATATTTGAAAAAATTTAAAATAAAAACATTTACTGAAAGTCATATTCAAAGTGAAAAACGATTGACAAAAAAATGTTGTTTTATTTGACTTTAATAACACTCTTAACGAACGCGTGTTTATCGCTGTGTTTCACTGATGATGAAGTGTCACAACTGCCCGGCCTATCAGCGCCAATAGCTTTTCGCCAATACTCAGGGTATTTGAATGCCTCGAAAGGACATTATCTTCACTATTGGTTCGTCGAAAGTCAGTCGAAGCCATCGGAGGATCCGGTGATACTATGGCTCAATGGAGGGCCGGGTTGTAGTTCACTAATTGGCTTCTGGACAGAGAACGGCCCCTTCACTGTCGAGTGGAACCGGGATGTGAGAGAGGGTAATGGCAGTGATGGGGACAACCGATTCCGTGTCACTGAAGCCGAAAACAGTTGGAATCGTTTGGCGAATGTCTTATACTTGGAATCGCCGGTTGGCGTCGGCTTCAGCTATGCCGACAACTGGACGACTGTCCACAACAGCGACGACACGACCGCCGAAGACAACTATTTAGCGCTTTTGAGCTTTTTTGAAAAGTATCCGAAATTCAAGAATAACTCGTTTTATATAACCGGCGAAAGTTATGCCGGTGTTTACATACCGACGCTCGCGGTGAAAATATTCCGTTCCGCGAACAGTGGCATCAATCTCAAGGGTCTGGCCATTGGAAATGGTTTTCTTGATAAGGACGCTCTCACCGAATCGTTCGTACAAATGGCTTATAGTCACGGCTTGATTGACGTCAAGCGCCGGCAGGAATTGATGAGCACGTGTTGCACGTGGAATGTCAGCACATGTGCACAGGTATGCGATTTCAGTCAAAGCTGTCGTCTCTATAATGATATCTATGACGAAATTGTTGCGAATGTCGTCGACGTATATAACATATTGAGTGACTGCAGTCCATCGAATGGCCTGTCCTTTGATGAGAGTCGCTATGCCTTCGATTTGAAGACACGCTTTGGGCTCAATTATGATGCCGTTGCGCGACTACAAACGCCAGGCGCTCAGTGTAAGAGCGATGCTTTTAAGGTTTACATGAATACGAGTGAAGTGCAAAAGGCGCTGAACATACAGGCGCCCAAAATATGGCGTTCGTGTAGCGCCGTTCATTATGGGCTTAGGCACCGGAATGTGAGGGCAGAAGTGTTGGAACTGATTGAGAAATACCGAATCGAATCGTTTATTATATATAACGGAGATCTCGATATTGTGTGCGATTTTTTGGGAGACCAACACTTCGTCGACTCTTTGGGACTCAAACTCATGCAAACGTACCGCAAATGGACCGTCAATGGAAGGATAGCCGGTTTTGTCAAACGATACGAAGGCATCACTTTTATGACGGTGCGAAACGCGGGACATATTGTGCCCGCAGACCAACCGGAGGCCGCGCTCGCTATCATTGAGGAGTTGATCGGCGTCTCAAAAGTCAATACATTTTAGACGAATAAAACGAATATTTTTATGTGAATTTTGAATATATTTTTTCCATTTCTCCTATAAATAGTATTTAAATGATTCTGATAATAAAATATAATGAAATTCTGAATAACTGTTATAATTAAAATGATTAAAACATTTTAATTTAAAACTGTAATCAATAATACAAATAATGTTTATATTATACTAGTTTTTAACCAATCTACAATTTTGGAAGCACAAACAAGTGCCATACATTAAACACAGTTTTTTTTATACAAACGAAAGTTAAAAATTAAGCCCCTTATTTAAAAGGGGTATTTCATAAATTCCATCCCAAAAATCACTGTATTCGACAATAAATGATTAAAATGTTTGAAAATGGATTGAAATTGAAAAAGATTTTTACAGTTCGTCAATAAAAATGATTTTCATTAAACACTACTCAATAGCATTGAAAAACAGTTTGTTATCAATGAAATAGAAATAAAATTCATCGAAAAAAAATATAATTTTGTTTTTCATATAATATGTCGAAAACTTTATCATCAATGAGTGACTCATTCTCTTAGAGAATAGGGATGTATGAAATGACAGACGCTTTCAATGATAACATTCTTATGACTAATAAAAGGAATGAAAAGTTTCTAAAAAACTTTTACTTAAAGTCATTTTAAGTGAAAAACAGTATAAAAAATGATATTTTACTTGACTTCGAACAAAGGGATGTCTGAAACGACAGCCGCTTTCAATGAAACAAATGATAACATTCTTATGACTAATAAAAAATAATTGAATTTTTTTCTTATAAATAGTTTTTCTTAAAAAAACTTTTATTGAAAGTCATATTCAAAGTGAAAAACGAGTGAAAAAAATGTTGTTTTATTTGACTTTAATAACACTCTTAACGAACGCGTGTTTATCGCTGTGTTTCACTGACGATGAAGTGTCACAACTGCCCGGCCTGTCAGCGCCGGTTGCTTTTCGCCAATACTCTGGGTATTTGAATGCCTCGAAAGGACATTATCTTCACTATTGGTTCGTCGAAAGTCAGTCGAAGCCATCGGAGGATCCGGTGATACTATGGCTCAATGGAGGGCCGGGATGTAGTTCACTGTTGGGCTTCTGGACAGAGAATGGCCCCTTCATTGTCGAGTGGAACCGGAATGTGAGAGATGGTTATGCCAGTGATGGCGACAACCGATTCCGTGTCACTGAAGCCGAGAACAGTTGGAATCGTTTGGCGAATGTCTTATACCTGGAATCGCCGGTTGGCGTCGGCTTCAGCTATTCTGACGACATGACGACTGTCCACAACAGCGACGACACGACCGCCGAAGACAACTATTTAGCGCTTTTGAGCTTTTTTGAAAAGTATCCGAAATTCAAGAATAACTCGTTTTATATAACCGGCGAAAGTTATGCCGGTGTTTACATACCGACGCTTGCGGTGAGAATATTCCGTTCCACGAACAGTGGCATCAATCTCAAGGGTCTGGCCATTGGAAATGGACTTCTTGATGGCGATGCGCTCAGCGAATCATTCGTACAAATGATTTACACTCACGGCTTGATTGACGCCAAGCGCTGGCATGAATTGATCAGCACCTGTTGCACATGTAATGTCAGCACAGATGCACAGGTATGCGATTTCAGTGGCAACTGTAGTCTCTTTATTGATGCCTACAGAGAGGCGGCGGGGAATGTAGTGGACATGTATAACATTTTGAGTGACTGCAGTTCAGCGGTAGGCCTGTCCTTTGCGGACAGTCCCTATGCTTTCGATTTGAAGACACGCTTTGGGCTCAGTTATGATGCCGTTTCACGACTACAATCGCCAGGCGCTCAATGTAAGAGCGATGCTTTTAAGGCTTACTTGAATACAATCGAAGTGCAAAAGGCGCTGAACGTGCAGGCGCTTCAACAGTGGGAGGTGTGTAGCGAAGATGTGCACAACAATTATAATCAACAGCACCGGAATATGAGGTCAGAAATGTTAGAACTGATTGAGAAATACCGAATCGAATCGTTTATTATATATAACGGAGATCTCGATATTGTGTGCGATTTTTTGGGAGACCAACACTTCGTCGACTCTTTGGAACTCAAACTCATGCAAACGTACCGCAAATGGACAGTCAATGGAAGGATAGCCGGTTTCGTCAAACGTTACGAAGGGATCACTTTTATGACGGTGCGAAATGCGGGACATATGGTGCCCTCAGACCAACCGGAGGCCGCGCTCGCCATCATTGAGGAGTTGGTCGGCGTCTCAAAAGTCAATACATTTTAGACGAATAAAACAAAATATTTTTTATGTGAATTTTGAGTATTTTTTTTCATTTATCTGAAAATAATTACATAATTATTTTCAACAATTTATATGTACTTATAATTTATAAAACAAGCGGTAAATTCTGTTATGAACGATGTTGTTAACGATGTAAATAACAGACAAATGAAAATAACTGTAACTTCTATAAAAAAAAACTGAAAACTTTATTCTATAGAAAAGGATTGAACTCTTATTATTGGGTTAAAAAAAAATTGTGATAAACATTTATTTGTGAATAAAAGTTACTGGTACAGATTTTTTTTTAAAAATATATTCTATAAAAATTTTTATTAAATAATAAGTACAGAATTTAAACGAATATCAATCGATGGAAATATGAATGAAAAATAACTGGAATTTTGTAATATTTTTTTCTTTATTAAAATTTTATGTATTTTTTCAGTAAAAATATTACTTTAAAAACAATAATCATTTATTAAAAAAATATTTGAAATAAATACAAATTATATGCGTTTAAGAAATCGCATGAAATATTGTAATTAAATACTTTATGTTTGAGAAAACATATGTTTTGTTGCATTCGTTTCAATAAATATATTTTGAAAATGTTTTTGAAAATAATTATCTGTATCTCAATAATGGTCTCCATTTGTGAGACAATTGAGAGACAGAACTATCCCGGCGTTACCGACGATGACTGTGGTATCGGACGACTATCACAAGAAACTGATCGAAATTGTTTGCGTTGGCATAAAACACATCAAAGTATGAGTCGATTGAGTAATGGAAGAGATGTTAAAAACAATGAAATGCCATTCGTTGCTCAAATCGTTATCGAAATGTAAATGAAATGACATTTCAGTATATATTATATTAATGATTGAATTTTTGTTATAAAAAAAACTTATGAATAAGGCCTCGTAAGTCACTATTTTCCGATTCGTCAACGTATTATTGTAGTGCAAGTATACTAAATCACAACTGGATTATAACCGCTGCTCATTGTTTTCGGTGAGTGTTTTATGCATTAATTTTCACTTCCTATTATTTTGTTACGCTTAGCACAAATTACTATTGCTTTCGATTATCGAATCATTTGTGATGTGGTCAAATGATTCGTTTATAAACATTTTAATTTATTCATAAATACAATTAATCAAATTGTTGTGCATTTTAATATAAAAACATTTTTACATTTTTGTAAATAATTTAAAAAATTTATTACACTTTTTGTTTTATTCATTTCTATTCGTAAAAGTTGTTTGGACTCAAATGATTGTTCAATTGAAAATGTGAAAATATATCCAGGGTTAACAGACACATGGAACAGAACAATTTATTACACAGCAAAGCATTGGGTAATGTATCCGACATTTTTAAACATCTCCAAATGTCATGTCGATATTGGGTTAATGGAGTTGAATAAACCGATTGAATTCACAAAGAATTCTCAATATTATGAAATCAATTCGATTTGTCTTCCGGAGCGTAACCATAGAAACAAAAAAGAGGAATATGCTATCGTCGCCGGATATGGTGATGTTGACCAGGAAGGTAATACAAGGCAATATCTACAATCTAGCTTGGTTATCATTGATAGACGACACAACATAAATAGTGATATTAATCGTTTCGATATCACGATTTACAATGAATATCATCGAAATAAATCACTTATTTTTGATGTAAATATGAAATACTTTGTGCATGTTATATTAGCTGCATTTATCGTTACAACGCTAAAACATATACAAAATTTTAATCACATTATAATGGAAACGTATGGAGAGATCTGAGGTTTTGAAGTTTGAATGCTTTTAATAATTAATTTTTGTTTAATTTGTAAATAAATTTTAAAAAACGATAATATTTATAGAAACCAATAATATATTGAATGAATGAATGAATATCTAATTGGAAAATAAATATTTTTATTAAAATCTCCATAGGATTCCATAATAACAAAGACTTCTACAAAATTTTTAAAAAGAGATCATTTCAGAATTAATTTAGGAATTTTGAAATTCGCATAATTAGATTAAAGAATATTGAATTGAATTTATTGCTATTTAGTGATCTATTTAATGTAAGGATTATTGCATTAATTTTGCAAAAACATTTTTTTACAAAAAAAAGTAATTTTATTTCAAAGGGGTTTCAATGCATAGCATATTATAACATTAATTCATTGAGAGTGGACAGAGATTCTCCTCCCATTTCAGGCAAACACGAGTCACTTCCCCCACACTCTCGTCTATTATTTGTTCATTCATAAACTAAATGACAATAAATATAACATTAATTGAATGCATAAAAACAATTCAAAAACTGTAAAAACAATGATTTATAACTTAGACATCAATTCCAATGTGAAACCAAATGATGTAAAACAACACTTAAATGCGTTTTTCACATGAATTTGTGTTGAATTGAATTTCAATTGAAAGTTTAAGTTTCAATTAATGTTATATTTATAGTCATTTAGTTTATGAATGAACACATAATAGACGAGAGTGTGGGGGAAGTGACTTGTGTTTGCCTGAAATGGGAGGAGAATCTATGTCTACTCTCAATGAATTAATGTTATAATATGCTATGCATTGAAACCCCTTTGAAATAAAATTACTTTTTTTTGTAAAAAAATGTTTTTGCAAAATTAATGCAATAATCCTTACATTAAAGCAAACTATATTTTCATTAACACTACATATAACTCTCTATTCAATAAATTATATGATTATTAATTTTAAAAATTTGCAAACTTTTGTTCCATTTATTAATTTTATTAATGAAATAAAAATAACACAAAAAATTTAATTTCAATGTCACATACTTTGAACAAAACTCACAATAAATATATGAATAATTGTTATTTTAAGTCACTATTAATTACATTATTAAAACAAATGCAATTTTATTATACATTCCGTATGACTGTTGTTGTGATGACTGTAGTATTCACTTCAGTTCTTGTGCTCTTAGAGTGAAAAACAATTTTCTATTATTTAAAAGTTTTTTTCATCAAATGTTATTAATTTAATAAAATAAATAATTATAATAAGAATAATGTATTTGTTTTATATTATATTTATCTTTAGTTTATTGTTTGAATTCAATACAAATAATTTTGAAAGTTTATCGCAAAAATTGTACGTTTTTAGCATTGATATTACACCGGATTTTTCGAAAATTGTAATTTTAATAAATTCTTAATTAAAAGACATTTTAAAATTATTATTGATTTAAAAACTATACAATAATACAGTATATATTTATTTTTATTTTAAAAATTAATGAATTTGTTTATTTTGATTCATCTTAGTCTTCACAAGCCTTTACCCAACTATATCTCGACGGCTCTCAACATATGATTAGTGAACATTTTTACGAAAACGACGAGACATTTTATTTTGTTTTCCCTCAAAATATTCTCAATCTCTACAATGAATTTGAAAGAACTCAAATTTATATGGACCACAAGGAGGTCTATTCTTGTGATGTGGATCAAAAGCAAAGTTTTATGGAATTTAACATATTTTCAGAAAAGCATAAAATTGATAAACAATCACAAAGGGTATGCTCAATGTACATGTACATTTTCTCTTTGTAATAATTAACGTTTTTAAGTAGAAATACTGACAGAATATTCTCTCTCTCTCTCTCTCTCTCTCTCTCTCCTCTCTCCTATTAGTCTCTTTTATTAGTCTCACAAAATATATACAATAATTTTAATTGAATTTCATTTATAATATTAAAAGACTGTTACTATAAATGGATTTGAAATTCCCATTGAGTTCACGAACACAACAAAATATCACTATAAAAGTGATAAACCGAATGCTTATATTGAATGCTTCAATATTGAGAGAATAAGTGTACCGATTGAGTGCGATGGAGGAATAATTGGAGAAATAGAGTCACTCAAATCGCTAGTTCTCTTACATAATATCACAGACTATACTATAATCAACCATTCAATGAGTTCAATGCAATGGATTGAATTCAAATTTGTGGGTCAAATGATTACAAATAAGTGCAAGAATTGCTTGAATTATTATAAACCAAAGACCACTACGGAGCCGGGTAAAAATCAAAGAAATAATAATGATATTAACATAGCCTTGATAATAACAATTGTATCAGGTGCAATTATTATATTACTCGGTTTAACAATTGCATTCTTATTTTGTAAAATACAACCAAAAGGTTAGAAATATAATGAATGTTTTTTTTACTAAATTTTAACAAACAGTAAAATATATACAGAAAATGTGTCACAAATTACACCGACAGTACAGTATGAGCAGGAAATGCATGAAACACATCAAGTGATCATAAATTCCCTTAAAAACGAGAATTTATTCGTTGCCGTCACTGCCGTCACATAGAGCACTGTGATTGGCCATGGTCATTTCGGACGGGTGTATAAATCTATGCTCTATAATGACATCAATAATATATGTATAGAACAAAGGGATGTATGAAATGACAGCCGATTTCATTGAAACAATTGATAGCATTCTTATGACAAATAAAATAATTATTTTTATATTTGAAATATTTTTTTTAAATAAAAACTTTTACTGAAAGTCATATTCAATGTGAAATACGAGTGAAAAGTGTTTTAAATTTATTTGAATTTCGTAAAAAAAACAACAGTACTTCAGATGCTCACGTCTGGGTCAATTTTATCACTCAGAATTATTTCAAATACAAAACACTCAAAATATATCATTTATTTTTTAAAGAATAAAAAAATATTTAATTAATAAATACAAACTTTAATAGAAATTACAACAAATTAATCATATTTTTCATAAAAATATTCCTCTTTTTTTTGCATCGAAATAATGTAAGAATTTTATTATGTTTTATGAATTCAAAACTGATAAATGCATTCGTGAAACAAGACATCGATTCTGCAGACGAAGTCAATGTTGACATATCTGTGCGTATAATAGAAAAGCACTTCAATCAACAGCACTGTTATTGAGACACAAACGCCTATCAACAGAATATAGCTTTCGTCTATGGTGTGCGTGAGTGTGATCTGGTCAAAGCCAAACAGTTCACCATGGTCACCGTCCTCGGTGAATTCGAACGCATGGCTCGTCTTCAGTGACTCCTGTTTCCACATCATAAATAACCCTGATTGTTGGGCTCTCGCAATACTAGCGAAAAAAGGGGTATAAATAAAATAAAATATATATTTTTCATTCATATTCAAGAATCCACTAAAACCACAACAAACTGAACATTTTTATTTCTAGTCTTGTATTCACGTTATGGACGTTTCAGTGTATATGGGCTATAGTGTGCACTTACATCTGGTCCATTTTGCGCCCCTTGACCGTGTCAAACGGCCGGCGCTTCGACAGCTTTATGATAAAATAGGGCGTATGTTCGCCGCCCTGTTTCGATATGTGCAACATATGCACAAACTCCGGGTGCCGGTGCCGAGCCCTGTCGTACATCTTCATCAGGTAGAACTTCATCGACAGCATGTTGCTAACGTAGGCGCCTTCACCACTGGCCAGCGCCTCCACAATCTCCATGAGCTTAAAGTTCAAAAAGTCTTCGTAGTTATACTTGCGTAGCCTCTGGCGAAAACTCAACGCCATTTCCGAGCCGTGATTCTCAGCGAACTCTACGATGGAGTCCAACTCGTGGCACATGATCTTGACATCCCGGTGCCGGTGAAGGTCGCCCCACGAGTCGATCACCTGTGTAGGCACACTCTTGACCTTCTCTTCGAGCACAAAGTTACAAAAGTGTATCTGATAGACGAGTAGCGCCAGTAGCCAGGCGCCGAGCTGGAATCTCAGCCACCACATGTTCACAGACAACGTGCTGGGAAGGGAGCGATTCACAAACAACGTACAGTAGTCGAAAATGATCAAGATCACGCTCCGGAGCGTACGAAAGCGCAGGCACTGTATGCACGACAGGCATAGCAGCGATACAGCCATCAATAGAATGACGTTTAGATGAAAGTACTTGAAGTAGGGGAATATCTCCACCTGACCAGGGTGATTTTTGTAGGCCACGTGACTCATCTCGTTGTAGTCGATGACCGAGGTGAAAAGGCCGGTGATGCCCACGATCTTCATCTGATCTGTGTATCCGATGTATTGGTTCACGTCGAGGGGTGTGACGAGAAATTCAGGGGGATTTGTGATTATTTCGCCGACGGCGTCGTCCTCTGACTCTGTCATACGACGCGTTTGGAGACTGTAATCAAAGATTGTTTTAATAAATATATATTAAATCAAATTATTGCCCCTTATTAGTAAGACAAGGGAAGGGGTATATTTAAAAAAATAAACATTTTAAAAACTCCAAAATAACACAAATGTTTATTAACTCTTTAAATGAATTAGAAAATTGTAAATAAAGTTACCGTTTTTTAATGAATTTCTTTCTTGAATTTTATTTATCAAAAAATTATTTTTTTTTAATAAAGAAATTATTTGTCATTTTATTTAATAAAGTTAAGTAAAACAAAAATTTCAACATTTATTGTCTATTCTCCAAAATTTAAATATTTTCTTAACTCGCATATAAAATAAGTAATTTTTGTATAAAATTACAGTTTTTTTTTACTTTTTGTTTTGATTTAAAATTCTATAAAATTTGTGAACTGAATAAGACATTATTAAAATCATAATCACCTTGCTTGCATATTGATGGCCAGGTGCTTCATAAGCATCACAAGTGGTCCACATATTCTCAATATATCCCTGTTATCAATGGCCTGAAACGAGACGAGCGGTAGTATAGGCCCCGGAAACATAGTTATGGTGGTGTTGGTCACGATTGACGTGAAGTTCGCTATCAGTGTATTGTTGTCGAAGTCAACACATATTCTCGAAGACATTTTATGGCAAAATATTTGACGAAAAGTTGAAAAAAAATTTAACTAAAAAATTCTTTAACAATAAAATCATTTATAACACAATTCTTGAAAATAAATCAAGAATAACCCCTAACATTGAGTTTGACATTTCAAGAATATTCTTATATAACGTTCAATGCTATTAAAATTTGCATTAAATTCTTGTAAATTATATATAATTTTTGTTATAAATAAAAAATAGAAATTTTATTCTTTTATCGATTATGTAATTCACATAACATTAAAATCAATGAAAAATGCTTTATTTCTTATAATTATTACTGTCTAAAGAATACTATTTTTATGTTTCAGAGATAATAACAGAGAATATATTTATAACAAAAATGAATAATTGATTCTATAATTGGCATACACTTTGACAATGACTTTGACAGAGAAGTTATAAATAAAAAGAAGAAAATTATATATAATTTAATTCAATAAAATATTTTTTTTTGTATATTAAATATATTTTTATTGTAAGTGTCTTTCCATATATTTGTTACTAAAATAATCAGGTAATTGATTTTGATAATCCATGCTGAATATGACCAAGATTAATTATTTGAATGAAATAAGTCTTTATAAAAATTATATTTTTATTCGAAATTAATGTTATTCAGTGGACGAGGACTGGAGTCGAGGGCTGTCTTCACATCGATTGCATTCATTGAACACAATTTGTAGTTGTAATCAATTTTGTGATATTTAAACGCCTTCTCAATCAAAGCGTTGTATGAATTGATAGTAATATTAATTTCTCCAATAATTTCAATTCTCTTCAAATGAATGCAATTCTCAATGAGTGAAATGAGTCCCAAATCTGTTATGGAATCATATTTTTGTCTCAAATCATATACCAATGAAAGTGACTTCAATTTTTTGAGTTTTGATATCGAAATCAATTCATTATCACTTATAAAAACATTGTATTGAAACCATTTGTGCCGGGTGTCGATCACAAGTGACTCCAACTTTGGTACAATAGAGTCGATGCCATCAAATATATTCTCCGTTATCTCATAGGAGCGAAGCTTGAGATGAGTCAAGCGATGGCATGTCTTAAGACAACTGATGTCCAGAATCTCATCTGAATAGTGATCGAATTCAAGGCTCAGACGAAGTAAATGTGAAAAATATTGACAACTATTGAGTATATCGTTTAGAATTACTTTGTCTTTATTCACACCATAACTCAATTTCAGCTCCGGTATCACAAGCGTAAACTTTGTCAATTGATGGCAATTATTAGCTATATCTTCGAACACGTGATTAGATATCAAGTAATTCATTGTCTTCACAGTCATCGCATCCCAACTCATCCGCAACGTCTTGAGCGCAGTCAACGTTGGCAACAGTTTATAACAATTGTGTTCTGTGCTTAACACCGGTTCCTCGTCGTCTTCCTCGTCATACCAGTAATACCTCTTCATATCATCGATGGCAAAATGTATGCTTAAATTCGTCAAACAGTTATTCTTTGCCAAAATCTCATCGAAATTAGAGAAAAAATTGATAGATATTGACAACAATTGGGAACTGAACGCAAATATTGTTCCTATGGAGGGATCGTTAGATAAATACAAATCGTTCTCTATAGAGCGCAACGTTGGACAGAATTTTGTGGCGAATGCTTGCAATATGTCATCATTACATTCATTGAAGTCCATTGCGATTGACTGCAAGTCATTACAGTTGTCTATAATGGCATTCAATAGACGATTCACATCTGTATATAACGTCTCTGTTCTTCCGATATACAGTTCCTTGAGATATGGCGACGCCTTCAATAAGAAGGCGAATGAATCGATGTGTAAATAAAATCCCCATTCGTTAGGCTTTCTCTTCTTACATAACTGTATGCCATACCTGATGTCATCACTTTCTTGATCAATAATCAGTACATTCTCTCTATTTATAACCCCTTTCAGACATGTGTTAAACTGTTTCGAAACAGACATTAATTTGTATTTGTCTTCTAATGGCAACCATTTGAGCACTTCTTCACATAAGTCATCGCAAATACGGTCACCGAATGACTGTCTGTTGTATTTTGAAACCATTACTAAGAAATAATTTACAAAATGTTCACAAAATCTAAAAATGAAACACAATTTCTAAACACAAATTCAATACAAAAATAATTATTTTTGTTATAATAAACTCAAAACACATCACAAGAGCTCTGATAAGACATCTATGGAAACAATGATTATATTTTCAGTTTGTATTTCATTATACGTTAAACACATTGTGCTATTCAACGGACGAGGAATTGAGTCGAGTTTTGTAAAAAAATTAATTAAATTTCTATATTAAAGAAGAAATATATGTTTTTGTCATTAAAGTCATTGATATTTCATAGAGAAATCAATAGAAATATTTTTATAAACTTTATTTTATGATTATTTTGTGTGTCTTTAGTAATTTTAACCTAAGCCCAATGATAAGTAATGTACACAATTTGAAAAATACTTTATTTTGAATTATAATTTGTTTTAAAAAAATATTTTTATTTTAATTATAAAATATATTTATATAATATTCAACGCATTATAGCATGAATTAAATGAAAGAAAAGAATAATTTCGAAATTTATTGTCACAGACAGATATCACAAGATATAACCAGGCTATAAATTATGCAAATCATTCAATTTCGTTAGAATGACATGGATTAAAAGTCTTCAAAAACTTCCATTTCATCACAAATATAACGAAATCTCTATTTTAATAAATTTGTTGATTCATTGGAAGTGTTTTTCATGTCTTTCTCCGCCCTATATAAAGAGCGTCTCAAAACTGACCGAACATTCAATTCTTGTCATTAGAATTGGTTTTTTGAAAATAAATATCATTTTTCACTTCTATACCAAACCCTTTATTATAGAGAATGTTCCGATTTGTTGTATTAGCGCTGATGTTGGCCAACGTGTCCGCTCAGACCCCATACACCCCTTGCGGTAAGCAAACAATTGTGTTTTAGTAGACGATTTTGTTTTAATAAATACTGTATAACCTTGATTCTATTTTTAGAAATAGTTAATAAGATAACATCTTTTGATTTTGGTGGCTGCACAACATCACCCTGTGTATTTCAAAAGGGTCAAACAGTTGATGTAAAAATGACATTCACTTCAAGTAAGAAAGTAAGAATAAAATGATATTATTTTCTATACATTTAAATAAAATGCAAATCAATGATAAAATACAGTCATTCTCCAATTGAAGTCCCCCTATTTTGGGTAAAAAAATGCATGTTCCTCTTATACAATCTTGATGAAAATTTTTTTGCAACTATTGTTTTTCTCCACAAATTTATAGATAAAATTATTTTTATTTTCGAATTGACCTAGGTAATAATTTTCGACATTGCCTGTATCACCAAATAAATAAAATAAAAGTTTGAATTTTTTGTATTTTTTATAAAGAATTCAATAAATAATTGAGGACGTGTTTCAGGATTTTTGTTCGAAATCACCTAGATTACAATTATTGAATAATTAAATCTTGTTTTACTTATGTGTTATAATCAAAAACTACTTTATATTTACATTACAGTTCTTAGATTTATTTTTTTCGAGAAAACTATTTATATCATAAAAATATTCATATTTATTACATTACAGTCTATAACAATATTTTCATTTTTGTATTGAATATACATTATTTTTGAATATTCAATAATTATAATCTAGGACATTTTGAATAAAAATCCTGAAACATGTCCTCAATTATTTATTAAATTCTTTATAAAAAATACAAAAAATTCAAACTTTTAATTTATTTATTTGGTGATACAGGCAATGTCGAAAATTATTACCTAGGTCAATTCGAAAATAAAAATAATTTTATCTATAAATTTGTGGAGAAAAACAATAGTTGCAAAAAAATTTTCATCAAGATTGCATAAGAGGAACATGCATTTTTTTACCCAAAATAGGGGGACTTCAATTGGAGAATGACTGTATGTGTTTGTTTTCACATTCAAAAGGTATGCACAAAATATTTTTACATTTAAACTGTATGTTATCTATTGAACTGAACGCAAATTTTAAGCTATAAAACAAAAGAATATTCTTTCAAAAGACAATACGAATTATCAACAGAATTGCAATACTTTTTTCAATATATAACAATTCAATATAAATCGCAAAATTAAACCACTTTTGCATTAAAATGTTATGAATGGGAAGGTGTATAAAATCGTGTTGATGCCACACTATACGTTTTGTCTTAACCTTGTTTCAATATGAACAGCGGTCAGCACAGATGTCTTCATCATATATAGACACACGAAACAGGCAGGAATAACGTATACCACCTCAGATTTGTTGGGTTGTGATACTCTCACCAGCGGTGACTGTCCACTCGTTAAGGGCAACAGCTATACTGTTGAGTATAGATATCGTTTTCCTACCTCTAGACCTGCCGTAAGCATATGCCTATAAATGATACATCATTTTTTTCTTTGTGAATATTTAATTTTTAATAGGGCTCTGGTACTATTACTACTTATAGTAAGACCGAGGACTGTAAGGTTCTAACATGTCACAAATTTGATCTAACTGTCACTGAGTAATACTTGACAACTGTATTGAGAAATGATTTTTTGTTTGTAATGAAAACAAAATGTAATTTTTGTTGTTTTGTTTGCAGTTAATAAAAGTTCATTCAATTCTTAATGCAATTATTATTTATTGAAACTGTAAATAAATGTTATAAAAATTGTTTATTAAATTAGAGTAATTTTTATGTCATATGCGGATTGTCTCAACATTTAGTGATATTTCATTTAAGAATAAAATCAATGAATTGAAGAAATTTTTAATAGTATTTTGAAAATAATTTTTAAAAACTCTTCGATGACATGTGTTGAGACCCTATACCTCTCAAGCCTTCATCACTCATAGTGTTTGTATTTTATGCGCATATCAATCCGAGAAGCCGAACTACAGGGGTTTGGCAGAGGTCTCAATGTTAATGTTATTCAATGGACGACGAGTGGACTCGAGGGCTGCCTTCACATCGATTGCATTCATTGAACACAATTTGTAATTGTAATCAATTTTGTGATATTTAAACGCCTTCTCAATCA
>JAQIXR010000947.1:0-17149 GCA_034700825.1 Quadroppia sp. Gr-Ori-00064
GATAGAGAGAGAGAGAGAGAGAGAGAGAGAGTAAAGTTTGTTAAGAGGGGTTTTTATTTTTTTTCGGAACTGTTTGAATGCCCATGTTCATATTTAAGCAATAGAAAGGTGTACCCCTTTCCCTACCCGACACACTGACTACCGACCAAATCGGTAAACGCTTTGAGGAGTTGTGGCCAAAGAAGTGGTGAAGAAAATGATTGCATTTTTTGAGAATATTTTTGTTATTAATTGCAATAATTCTCTAATAAATTGCTTTCTAATGATATTTATTTAAAACGAAGAGTTATTAAAGACCGAAATCATTCTTTTTAACCTTGATCATATAATTTTCTGGCACTGTCTCTTCAAATGGTGTAAATCTTGATTTAAATCCAATAATAAGCACTAATTCAAAACAATAAATTCACAGACAATCAGTCATTACGTAAAAGAGAGGAACAAAACATTTTATTATTAATTGAATTATATTTAAAAATAAATTTCTAATTAATTTCTAAACAATAATTAAAATAATTATTTTTAATGAAATAATTTGAAAATTTTTAATTACAGTCTTTTCACATTCTTGAGAGCGTTTTCCACTTTTTAAGAGCCTTTTCCATATTCTTAAGAACCTATTCCAATGCTTAAGTCTATGGAAAAGGCTCTTAAGAATAGGTAAAACGCTCTCAAGAATGTGGATAAGGCTCTTAAGAATGTGGAACGGCTGTAAATGCCTTTCCTTGTCTTAAAAAAAAGATAGAGAAAACATAATTAAGGTTTCGCTGAGAGTCGTTGCTCGAGGCCAACGATAACTCGCCTTGGTCCTTGGAAGTTGGTGTGCTTGAACATTGCCATCTCTCTGTCGGTGTTGGGCTTTGCATACAATCTATACCTGAGTAGGAAATGGGCCAAAAAGATCTTGATTTGCATCGTTGCGAAGCGATTGGCCAGACATTGCCTTGGTCCTACGCCGAAGGGGAAGTACGTGTACGGAATAATCTTATCCCTGTTCTCAGGCATAAAGCGTTCCGGAATAAATTGGTCCGGATTTGGGAAATACTCGTCACACATATGTATGGCATATATAGGAATCTCGACTCGCATTCCCTTCTTAACTGTGATACCGGTGTTGCCCAACATATAGTCTTCGGCCGCAATGCGCGGTAATCTCAATGGCGGCACATATAGGCGCAAACCCTCGGACACGACCGCATCCAAAAACGGCAGTCTATTCAGCACCTCATAGTCGATGTCATCGCCAGAATCTGAGCCAAAGTTCTCAATCAACTCATTATACAGTCTTTGCTGAATGTCTTCATTGACTGTCAGCACATGTAGTAGTGATGACAAGTTGTTTCCAGTCATGCCATAGTTGGCCACATAGAACACCCACACCTCAGCCAAGATCTCCTCTTCAGTGAGCCGTTTGTTGCCATCGGTTTCATCCAATCCTTTATATACTTTCATAAGACATTGAATTAAAGTAAACGACTTTTGATCAAAAACTTTGAAATTTTTGATTAAATGGCGGCCGATATCCAAGAAGAACTCATTGCCGAC
Organism: Quadroppia sp. Gr-Ori-00064; assembly: GCA_034700825.1. Lineage (NCBI taxonomy): Eukaryota > Metazoa > Arthropoda > Arachnida > Sarcoptiformes > Quadroppiidae > Quadroppia > Quadroppia sp. Gr-Ori-00064. The sequence continues at coordinate 1,546 of JAQIXR010000947.1, forward strand.
GTTTGCCTCAGCGCCCAATTTGACCGCGTATTTCATGAACGTCAACGGCAATAGTGTCATGGCCAATTCAAAGAAGTACTTGAAGTCAAACACACGCTTCGAGTTGACCACAAACTCACCAAGATCATCGGACGAGATAGTGAAACTCATCGCACAGTTGCAAATGACATGGTTTACAAACTTTCCGATAATTAGCTAAAGAATTATGAGTTGTATTACTGTTGGAAGAACTAAATCAATGACATTCCCTGTGAAGGAAAGTCATAAAAAATCATATATATTGCAAACATTCTTACCTTCATATCGACATCCCTTTCCTCAACAGCGAATATCTTCACGTCATTTATCGTCTGTTTCACACAATCGCTGATATTTGGGAACATTCTCTTCAACTTCGCCGACGAGAATATGGGTGTCATTATAGGCCTCAATCGCCACCAGTCGTCGCCATTACTTCGGAACAGGTGTTCGAGCGTTTGACCCCTTTATCCAGGAATAGGTCAAAGTCTTTGATAAACATATGTTTGATTATATCCGGTTCCGCGACAGTAATGTACGGCTCATAACATCTATACATTCTATGGGAATGTCATATAAATAACGTTAATGTGTTTGCACTCACTATATGTCAAACCCATATATTTTGCCGAATGTCTTCAACCACTTTCTCTCCCAATTGTGTTTCATACCAAAGAAGTCATATATTGTTGTCCCGAAGAATATGAAAGGCTTTGGGCCAGTGATGCCACGGCTCGACCAGTAGTCGTAATGACGGGTCAAATAACTGTTTATTATTTGAAAATTAAATACAAATAAAATATTTTATAAATGGATAGCAAATGAAACACATTATGTGAAGTCATTACATCGGCTTTGCGTAGGGATGCCGAAGCTTGCACTCAGATAACCCTTACCTGCATAGCGCCCATAGAATGGATAAGAGAACCACAATAAGACATATTACTTGAAATGAGATAATGTCTGCAATTATACTCAAATCAAACATTTTTATGAAATAAAACTCTTTTCTTATATAATATGCTTTATATATGTGTTTAAAAACTCATTTTTGGCCACAATTGCTGTAAATGAATGACAATTGTTTTGAATGACTGCTTATTATTGGATTTCAATCAACATTTACACCATTTGAAAAGACAGTGCCAGAAAACTATATGATCAAGGTTAAAAAGATTCATTTCGGTCTTTAATAACTTTTCGTTTTAAATAAATATCATTAGAAAGCAATTTATTACAGAATTAATGCTTTTGAATAAAAACAAAATATTCTGAAATAATTCTATCATTTTCTTCAACACTTCTTTGGCCACAACTTCTCAATGCGTTTATCAATTTGGTCGGTAGTCAGTGCGTCGGGTAGGGGAATGGCAGACAATACCATTGCTTGAATATGAGCATGGACAATCAATCAGTTTTGAAACAAAATCAGTGTAAAGACAGAAGACAGTTATTATGTTAATTATGTTCTCTCTCTCTCTCTCTCTCTCTCTCTCTCTCTCTCTCTCTCTCTCTCTCTCTCTGAATGACGCCTCATCAGAAATGATCAAGGTAAACATCATTTGAGTGACACGTCAGTCAAGAAGTATTATTAAGACTAATAAAAATGAATTGCAAATAATAGACAAAATGAAGAGATTTTTGTGGTTTTGAAATAAAATTAATTTTAAAAATCATTTAAATGTTTTTTGTAAGAGTTATAGAAATTGTTTGAATTTTAGTAACAAAATGAGCAAAATATGTCATGTGATAAATGGTCACAAATATCCTCCAGTTGTGACTGAAGAAGCACTTGAGTTCGCCATCAATTATAAGCCTAATAATGAAGACGTATTCCTTGTCTCATATCCGAAGTCAGGCTCGCATTGGATTTGTTTTATCATTGAAGTGCTAACCAATAATGGCGTCTATGATGTGAAAGGAACAGGGTTAAAAGGAGAATCATGGCTTGAATGCAGTGGTGTCAATACCAGACTAAAGCCCTTAATCACCACTCACTTAACGTATGAATTGGTGCCTAAGAATCCATTGGCGAAGTATTTGTATTTGTTTCGCAACCCTAAAGACACTGTCGTTTCAATGTATTATCACATGAATAATTTCGACCATTCCTTAGATTTTCATCAATTTGTTCGCCATTGGATTAGAGGCGAATATTTTGACTATTTCGCGGATGTGTCCGATTATTGGAGGCATAGATTGGATGGAAAGTCCGATTATGTGGTTTACGAACAAATGAAGCGAAACCCAAAGGAAGGGGTTTTGAAAATTGCAAACTTTTTGGGCAAAGAATTTGTGGACAAATTGTTGGCAAACAATGAATTGCTTTTGAATGAAGTGTTGAAAAAATCGAGTTTTGATTTCATGAAAAGCAATAATTTACTAAAACATGAGTTATTTAGAAAAGTCATGAGGAAAGGCATTGTCGGCGACTGGCGATCACATCTCACTAGAGATGAAAGCGATTTAATTGACGCGAAATTCACGCAATATTTCGCAGGAACTGAATTGGAGTCGATTTGGAGGGAAGACATGAAATGGCTATAAATATATTAAACAATTAAAATTTATTTGAATTTAATGTTTAAAAATTCAATAATTTTATGAAAATCTTATTTAATTAGCGTTTAGTTATTTGTTAATAAAAAAAATTAAATTTTAATAATTTTTTACTTTATTTATATTTCAATTATTAACAAATATTTTGAAAACATTTTTTAAAGAATTTATTTTATTTCAAAATAAAATAAAAAGCATTCAAAGGAACGACACTTAATTTTGTCGTAGTTTTATATATTCTGTATATTATTACTAATAATATACAGAATAATTTATTAGTCGAAGACTTCATTATAATCACAAATAGTGTTTAAAATTTTAATAATTGAAATAAAAATATTATTTATTATAATAACAAATATTAGAGAATATAATAAACAGAATAACAACTCATTTATTCATTTCTCGATTCAATGCCAACGTATTTGTCATCAGTTGTTAAGAATATTTTGAATTTCTTTAGTTTCAGTGGAAATACCGTTTGGGATGTCTTATAGAATCGGAACCTATAGATCAAGTGAGCGACGGCTGTCTTCGCCTCCATTAATGCCAGTCTCATCGCAACACAATTTCGTGGACCGGAACCAAAGGGAAGGTATGTGTAAGGGGTTAACAGATGTTTGTTCTCCGGCATAAACCTCTCCGGTTCCCACTTCTCGGGTTCGGTATAGTATTCCGGGCTGTGATGTATGGAATAGTAGTCAAAGTTAACGATAAGTCCTTTTGAGATTTTAATACCGGTGTCGCCTGTGTTTAAGGGGGAAAACATTCAATGAATTATTTTTAAACCTAATTCATACCTAAAGTGTATTCTTCGGCAGCCATTCTTCCCGTGTCTGACAGTGGAGTATAGAGTCTGAGCGTCTCTGCAATACATGCCTCCAAATAAGGCATTCGTCCAATGGTTTCATAGCTATAATCGCCGCCAAATTTCATCACTTCTTCGTATAGTTTTTGTTGACATTTCTCATTCATAGCCAAAGAGTAGAACAGGTGTGAGAGAAGGGATGAAGTGGTTTCATAACCGGCCACAAAGAATAGGAAAGAATTGGCCAAAATGTCGTCGTCTGTGATATTAACCATTTGTTTCATATTCTTCAAAATTTGTCTCTCGCTCTCTCCGTACAGATCAATGTTGACATCCCCTTCGACCTCCTGTTCCTCATTATGTAGACATCCATTCTGTGCGTCAATAATAAGCTGCAAATAGTCGTTGGGTTTGACTGTAAGTGACATTCGTTTCGCTTTAATCGTTTGGATCTTTGAAAGAGTTTTTAATTTATTGTTAAAATTGAATGAAAATTATTTTTCAAAACTCACGGCAGAAGTGAAAAACTGTTTTACTTTCGGACTAAAGAATTGGCTACCGATTAGGCGCTGGAGTTTAGGGAACGATAGAGATAACAGTATCGATAGCCCGACCCTCCAATTGCCTTCAATGAGACTCTGAGCATATGTTAAAAATTGATTCGTTTTCTTCTCGTTATAGATATCGATATCTGTGCCGAAAGTACACAAAGCGATCACATCGAGAGTCAGGTTTGACATTACTTTCTTCAATTCGATGCCATTCTTCTGATCTGTATTTTCTTTAACCCTTTTCTCCAAATAATCCTCTAATCTCTTGACACATGTGATCACCAATGGATGCATTCTTCGCATCTTTGCCGATGAAAACGTTGTACTGATCTGTGATTTGGTTAAAAAATTATAGAAAATAATTAAAATATTTTTAATATTTTCACTCAACTATTGAACGCAATTTTCTCCACTCATCCCCCTTACGATTGAACAATGACCTGTCTCTAAGGGGATCGCCAGATATCTGATCATTTCTGTCAACAAATCTATGAAAGTCTTTGATAGTGATGTCATGAATCAATTGCGGGTCAGCTATCATAAGGACGGGTCGATCGCCGATAAAACGTCTGAAAAATATTTATAAAATGTTTAACTCTTTTGAAATGTTTTAGATTTTCATTCATAAAACCCATAAATCTTTCCATAATTAGTATAATTATCATAATTTAATTCGTGGACAGATTTGAACAGTTGTCTCCATAGGGTGCCAATGAATATAATGGGTCGATCGCCACCAATGCCGCGGGATTTCCAGTAATTGAAGTTTCGACTCAAATAACTACAGTATATTATAATGAAAATTGAAATCAATTTTTTAAGACTAAAAATGATTTTAAACTCAAAAATCTCTTTTAAACTTACAAATAAAGAAAATAATAACCAATTTCTTCAATATTGAAATGAAATAAATATTTCAAAAACAATGATCTTATATAAAGTCTTTGTTGTCGAGCGCTTTGGATTCGCTATAATTGCTGCAAATCATTGCATTTCGTCAAACATTATCTCATTTTGTTTTTTAAAATTTTTGTAAAATTCTCAAAAAATGCTATCATTTTCTCCAACACTTCTTTGGCCACAACTCCTCAAAGCGACTACCGATTTGGTCGGTAGTCAGTGCGTCGGGTAGGAAAAGGGGTACACCTTTCAATTGCTCAAAAATGAGCATGGGCAATGGGTGGAAAACAAAATAAAATACAGAGTGAAGATTCAAAGTTCCAAAAAAATTCTGTTAAAATATTAATATTTAAGAGAATAAAAATTTTTATAAATTTTTCTTTAATTTTTAAAATATTAAAAAATTATTTTTTTATTTATTTGTTTCAATAAAATTTTACTGAAGAAAGTTATGGTTAATCATGGAATCTCAGCATGAATCTAGAGAACCAAGGTGGTGCGACTGCTGCAATAGCTGAATGACCATTTCATATACTGTACTGTCCATGGACTGCACTCATGGACTGAAAGTTAAACACAGATTATAATGACTTTAAATACAATAACTTTGATTAAAATAACTTTTTTTTTATGTCTTTACAAAAACATAGAATAGACACAAACACAGGAATACAAAGAGTTAACTAAATCTAAACTAAAACTATTCAATCATTACTCAAACTAATGGAGAAAAGAGTTAGAGTTAGAACTATAGTGAGGAAAGAGCCGGCGATGCTATTAGAGAGCGATAGCCAGAATTTCGCTCTATTTTTCACACATAAAAGACGGCTAAAAGTGATTGAAAAATAATAAATTTTAATAATTATTTTTTCAAACTATTTTTATTATTTTCTATAACACTATATACTACTCAACAAATAAATTGACGCTTTCTTAAAAATAGTGATGCAAGATCACTCAGGCTTTGACAATGCTTTATTGTCTCCGCCCCAAACAAATCTCCACCAATTGTCTCATTTGGAAAACCTTTGAAAGTAATATAAATTACTAACAAATGAAAAATGATTTTCATTTTCATATAAATAATTTTATTCTTAATTAAAGCCAATATTAACGATATTTTCAACAAAAATGAGTGTATTTAAGACAATATACGGATATAAATTTCCCTTAGATTTTAGTGAAGAATGCGTTGAGTTTGCGGTTAATTACAAGCCATTAGATGACGACCGCTTTCTTGTGGCACAACCGAAATCGGGATCAAATTGGATATATTTTACCATTAAATTGATAGTTAATAATGGAGTATGTGATCAATGGGTCGAGGGGTCGGGTAAGCGTCCGTGGTTAGAGTACCAAGGTGAGCGCACACAATTCAAGCCCGTAATCATCGCGCGACTGCCCTATGATTTGCTGCCAATGAATACGTGCGCAAAATATCTGTTTGTCTTTCGTAACCCAAAAGACACAGTGGTTTCACTCTACCATCAATTTAAGAAGGGTCATCTTATAGACGAGGCCATGGATATTCACCAGTTCTTTCAGGTGTGGCTTAAAGGCGAGTATTATGACTATTTTGGAGTTATATCCGACTATTGGTCGCATAAATCGGACGAAAATTTTCATTATTTGGTTTACGAGCAAATGAAGCGAAACCCAAAGGAAGGGGTTTTGAAAATTGCAAACTTTTTGGGCAAAGAATTTGTGGACAAATTGTTGGCAAACAATGAATTGCTTTTGAATGAAGTGTTGAATAAAACGAGTTTTGATTACATGAAAAGTAATCAATGTATGGATGAAAAACTTCTTAGGAAAGGCATTGTTGGCGACTGGCGATCACATCTGACTAGAGATGAAAGCGATTCCGTGGACAAGAAGTTTGCAGAATATTTTGCAGGAACTGAATTGGAGTCCATTTGGAGGGAAGACATGAAATGGCTATAAATGTCATATAAAATGAGAATATTTTATAATTTATTGAATTATAATTAATATAAAAATTATTTAAAGTTTGAATTTTTATGAAAATTTATGAATAAATCAATGAACAAACAGTTGTCCTAAATATAAATAAAGTTATCACAAATTAATGGAAAGTCATCTTATTTTTGTTATAACACCTTCACTTCATTCCGAAATAGGTTTTCATTGACACAAATATTATGTATTTTCTAAAAAATCATAAATTATTTGTATTTTAGATTTGAAGTTAAATTAGAGTAAATTTTTCAAAAAAATATAACATTTTTAATATAATATTTGGTTTTCTATTTATTTGAAATAAATGCTAAATATTTTGTGTTATTTTTTAATGAATTTTGTAGAAATAATTTTATTAAAAACATTACAATTTTAATAATGTTTGCATTCAATGAAACTTAGTTTTAAATTAAAATTATTGACATTTTATAAACACAATTAAATAAACAAATTCTGAGTTTATAATAAATATTTTTAACTTCAAATCAAAAAATACAATTCATTTGAATATAATATTTTTTATTAATTTTCTAAAATTTATTGAAAGCCATACCCGTAGGTCTGTACGGAAAGGTGTTTTTAAATGTCAAAACATTAATATTAATTTATGTTTTTCTTTAAGCTATAGATATATTATCACGACCCGATTGGTCGTTGACTGTTTTTATACTAACCCATAGATGTCGCCACTGAACGACTAACACTTGACATGTGTTGTATTGAAGGCATTGAAGCCTTAGTTGGATTCTAGCAGTCGTTCAGAGCGGTTGACTTAAAGTTCTTTAGCTCTAAGTGTTAGGCCACGACTCACCACATAACCTGTCGGTCAGCGTGTGTCTGATCTAGAAGTCCTTCTCATTCTTGGGACTGATTGTGAATAAAGACCAGTATTTTATATAAAGATAAGTCTACCCTTTATTGTGCAAGTCAGCGGCCCTAATCCAGGCCTTTGTCGAGTTGTCGTTGATCTGAGATCATGCAAAGCCAGACGTAGTCTACGGACGAGACCCTTCACAACGGACTAAAACCAAGTGTCACACCATAACAGGTCGTGACAATATTAAAGAGAAAAACATATTTTTGATAAATTTCATACAATTTAAATAAAGACAACAATTTTAAAACTATTTAAATCTGTTATAAACTTTAATAAATTCATTGTCAGTTTGTTTGAGGATCTGTTGATATGTTGTTTAGCTGTCGATAGAGTTTTGTCGACATAAACACCACTTCATATTCTGGTAGAACTGTCCGCACGTTTTGCCACCAATGCATCAAATGTGGACAACTGTCCAATTCATTGTCTGCCATTTCGGTGAGGAATGCAATCAATGAGACCAGAGATATGTCAGCTATTGTGAGCCCATCGCCGACCAGGTATTCCCTGTCGCCGATCATTGAGTCCAATAGTTTGAGTCGTTCTCTGTATTCATGTCTTCTGTCTTCGTTGAGAACGACTTCGAGCGAGGGTTTCCTCATCTGAATGTGATTTATATATTATAATAAAATAATTAAAATATACACTGTTTTACACATTATAAGGATTTGTTTGAATGAGAAACAAATGAAAATGAAATTCTTATCATGTGTTAAACACTGTATATTTGTTGTGAATGTCTGTATATTTTCAATACACAGGAAGTATATATGAAATGATCCAAACATAGATCAAAGTCAAGCCATTTGTCCACAAACGCCCGTTCCTTCGGTTCACTCGGATATAGTGAACTATTGGGAGAGTATTTGTCGACGAGATATCGCATAATAGCCCGACTCTCCCACACGACCAAATCGTTGTCTACAATTGTGGGCAACTTTTGTATTGGATTCACCTTTAAGTGAATCATAATATAAATAGACATTCATTTGATGCAAATTAAGCAAACCTTCCGATATTCTGGTGAAAAATTCTCGCCTTTAATTACATTGATTTTAATCACATTCACATCGATTGACAACAGTTTGACAGTCATTAATACGGAACGGGAGGGAAAACTTGTGGGCCAACAGTAGAGATCGATAGGCATTTTGAAAGGGAATACCTTTTCATTAAAATAGCAAATAATGAATGAATTGTTTATTGAATTTTTATCGAATAAAAAAATCTTTTTTCATTTTTTTTTTTTTTGTTAAATTCATTCAAATTTCTATAGTATTGAAAGTCATTATTTTCTACCTATCAATTGGTTTCATTGAATGCCAATAATACTGTATCTGAAATGAATTGTCATTTAAGCAAAAACAAGTGATTATTACAACATAGGAAATGCCATTCATTTGTTGAGAGTATTCCTAAAAAATGTCAATAGATTTATATTAATGCCATTCAAGCCCTCCCTCTCATTATGTGTCATCACTCGACTGTGTGCAAAGAACCTATGAATTATTGACACGTTTTTGTGAACATTGATTAACATTTTGACACTCCTCCCGACACCCCTTTCCACAGCACTCTTTGAAATCGAGAACTAATTATTAATTATTTAAAAAAATAATTTTTTGTCTTTTTTTTAATTCATTTTTCATTTATTCATTTAATGACATCTTTTGTCGTAATTCATGTCAACAAACATTATTCACCGACTCTTTGAGTGGCCATAAATACAGAAGACGACTACCGATTTGGTCGGTGGTCGGTGTGTTTGGTAGAAGAGACAGACACTCATCAAATCCCTAAATATGAGCAAGGGCAATCAAGTGAATCGTCAAATTAAATATGACTCTTTGGAGAAGAAGTTTTGCAGAATATTTCAGCGAAACTGAATTGGAGACCATTTGAAGGGAAGACATGAAATGGGAATAAATTTTATTATTATTATTATTAGTTTACACTATCTCTGGTGAGCTATTCATATAGTAGGTACACAGTTGTGGGAAAGGGGGGTAAGGCTTTACAAAAAAGTTTTAGATTAATGATAAGGGAATTTCGTACAGATTTTAAGATATTTAAGTTTTTAATGAATTTTCAAAATCTGTTTTTAAAAAAAGTTTGTCTTAAATTCAATACAATTTATATTAGAGACATACAGTCTTTCTCAAAATACAGTCGCATGGTTTTGAACAAAAAAAAGTATGTTCCTCTTATGCAATTTTGCTGAAATTTTTTTCCCAACTATTGTTTTTCTCCACAAATTTATAAATGAAATTATTTTTATTTTCGAATTGACCGAATTGACCGCTTTGGATTCGCTATAATTGCTGCAAATCATTGCATTTCGTCAAACATTATCTCATTTTGTTTTTGTAAAATTTTTGTTAAATTTGATATAATATTTTTCACCACATCTTTAGCCACAACTCCTCAAAGCGATTACCGATTTGGTCGGTAGTGAGTGCGTCGGGTAGGGAAAGGGTACTCCTTTCTATGGCTCAAAAATGAGCATGGGCAATGGTGTGGAAAACAAAATAAAATACAGAGTGAAAACAATTTAAGATTAAAAGTTGCAAAAAAATTCTATTAAAATATAAATACTGTATTACATGAAACCATATTTAATTTCAATATGAAAATTTATTTTTTGAATATTTCTGAAACTACATAAGATATAAAGCGTGTAATTTAAGTATATTAAATATTAGTCAAGATATTTTCCACGGTCAAGAATAATTGCCCTCCAGCCGTCCGGTAGCATAGAAATACCCAATTATTTGTGGTTATTATTAATATCTCGAATTGTTGTTTCATATTCTCGAATGAGTTCATCCTGACACTAAAACTGCTTCCCCTTTGTGTGGTGCTTTAAATAACATGTATACCGTGCATATCCGGTGATTACATAACAGGGGGAATATGGTAGGTATACCTAAATCCTCACAAAGTTTCTATTGTAAAAACTCCCAAACAATACGATGTTTAAGGGGTTTTGTTTTGTCATTTAATATGAGGAGGCGGTCAAATATTTTTGCAACAACATCCATGAGCAAGCGACGTTCAAGAAAGTTTAAATATACGATAGAGTCAAAAGATACTTTTTTTACTTCCTACTGGTAATATCTCATATCTCAAGACCATTTTCTTCAACTATGCCACTATCATCATGCACTTTCATTGCTGAAGCTATGCTTTTAATTTCTTGGCCCTAGGGTTCATAGGAAAAAAAATGCGGATATATTTAATTGTTGAAAAAAATATATTTTTCAAATTATTATACTCACGCTTTTTGTCCGGGTAGCAACCAGTCATTAGTTTGTTTTGAGTCTTCAGGATCATATGATTTAATCCACGTTTCATCGATGGCTATAAACTTATTGAGAAACTTTGTACATTTCAATAAAAAAATTGAAACTACTTATGGTTTCATCTAATATTTAAGAGAATAAAAAATTTTATAAATTATTCTTTAATTTTCTCAAACATTTAAAATTCTTTTTTTGTTTTGTTTCAATGAAATTTCGCTAAAAGAAGATGCGATTAAACATGAAATCTCAGCATTAATCTAAAGAATAGTCTTTTCGATAAAAAGCAATTATAAACCAAAAAAAACAGTTGTCTTAAGCACTGTATGACTGCCGGAGCCAAACAATGGGTGAACAGATAGTATAGGCAATTGGATTCCATTGGTAAACATTAAGCTTATAAATTGAGATTTAATTAAGAGATTATTATTATTAAAATAAAACAGAATTTTTTATTTATTTCATTATATAAATTGAATCATAATTTTAAGCATAAAATAGATTTGAATCAATAATTCATTGACTGTTTGATTGAGAATCTGTTGATATGTTGTTTAGCTGTCGATAGAGTTTTGTCGACATAAACACCACTTCATATTCTGGTAGAACTGTTCGCACGTTTTGCCACCAATGCATCAAATGTGAACAACTGTCCAATTCGTTGTCAGGCATTTCGGAGAGGAATGCAATCAATGAGACCAGAGATATGTCAGCTAATGTGAGCCCATCGCCGACCAGGTATTCCCTGTCGCCGATCATTGAGTCCAATAGTTTGAGTCGTTCTCTGTATTCGTGTCTTCTGTCTTCGTTGAGAACCACTTCGAGCGAGGGTTTCCTCATCTGAATGTGATTTATATATTATATTAAAATAATTAAAATATACACTGTTTTACACATTATAAGCATTTGTTTCAATGAGAAACAAATGAAAATGTGTTAAACTGAGTATATTTGTTGTGAATATCTGTATATTTCAATACACTGGAAGTATATATGAAATGACTCAAACATAGCTCAAAGTCAAGCCATTCGTCCACAAACGCCCGTTCCTTCGGTTCTCTCGGATATAGGTAACTATTGGGCGCGTATTTATTGACGAGATATCGCATAATAGCCCGACTCTCCCACACGACCAAATCGTTATCGTTGTCCACAATTGTGGGCAACTTTTGCATTGGATTCACCTTTAAGTGAATCATAATATGAATTGACATTCATTTGATACAAAATAAGCAAACCTTTCGATATTCTGGTGAATAATTCTCGCCTTTAATTACATTTATTTTAATCACATTCACATCGATTGACAACAGTTTGACAGTCATTAATACGGAACGGGAGGTAATACTTGTGGGCCAACAGTACAGATCGATAGGCATTTTGTAAGAGAAATAAAAATTGAAAAATATTTAAGTTTTAAAACACTTTCGAAGGACTGGGATATTGAATGAGTGCATCAATACCTCCAAATCGGAATGAGTGGATCAAAACCTCCATTCCTCTCTGACGTGTCTTTTATATGACATGTCAATTAAGCACATCTACACCTCTACGTATCTATCAGTTGTACGACTGTCCTCACTCTTAATGAACGGCACTTTATTAATATATTTCCAATAAATTCTTATTAGAAAAAACTTTATATTTTTAAAGAAATATTTTTCGCCTGAAATGCCAATTGATTTGTATTATAACCCCTTTAGTTCACCCTCTAATGCAGTGCTCATGTGTTTGAAGCAATTGTCACTCGATGTCAACATTAAGACAATTGACATCAAATCTGGCGATCATTTGACGCCTGAATACGAAAAGGTGTGAAAAATATATAATATTTACATAAAAATAAATTAATAAAACTATTTATAAAATACTATTAACAGCTCAACCCTAACAAACAGGTGCCCACAATTGTGGACAAGGATCTGATGCTAAGCGAGAGTCGGGCTATTATGCGATATCTGGTCAACGCATACGCGCCCAACAGTTCCCTATATCCCAGGGAACCGAAGGAACGGGCGATTGTAGACAAATGGCTTGACTTTAGTACTGGTTTTCACGAGTCATTCATGACTTCAATCGTATTATTGATTCAAATATTTTTTATAAAAATTATTTTCAATCATATGTTTAGGTGAAGAAAGCACTCAATGGCACCGAACCCAACGCCAAGGAAATGGATGTCTATAATAGAAATATGAAAGCTATGGACACTTTGATCGGTGACAACCAATACGTTGCCGGCAATGGGCTGACCATCGCTGACCTGTCGGTGTTCGCCACCACTCAATCACTGTCTCGTATCGCAGACCAAGAACTCAATGGTTATCCCAATTACAAGCAATGGTTCGAACGAATGAAGACAACACTTCCCTATGAGGTCTTCGACTAATAATAAATGCTTTTTCAGAGCAAATAATTTGAATCAAATGTTTGAATTTCTTTTGAAAAAAATGAATTTATGTTTTTTTTCTCATAAAATGTGAAAATTGTTTAATAGAAATGTCTGTAAATTACAGTAAATTGTCTTAAAACCTGCAAACGTCGTCATTATGATTTAGGTCCCGGTGCTAAGCGTCAGTTACGTGTAATCGTTTGATTTTTTTGTATTCTTTAAATTTTTTGAATTTTGATTCAATTGTAATTTAATGTTATTTATGATCCCTTTTCTGAAAATCAGCGAAAGTTGAATGATCAGGGTCACAAAAAATCTATATTCATTAGACATTTTAAAAGCTAATACAGTGCTCCTAATAAATAAGGCAACAAAAGCTCATTCTTAAAACAATTCAATAAAAATTTAATTTAAAACTAAAATCGTTTCAGAAATGCAAGAATAGGTCTATTCTTGGGAAGAGGTGTGAAAGCGAACCGCTCTTTAAATGCCATTTCCTTGTCATCGGAGGTATTGGTGATGTTATAGCGCTGTAGAAGTGATGCCAAATATAGGAAGAGCTCCACCCGGGCTAATGACTCGCCAGCACACGAGCGCTTACCTGTCCAGCGATGATGTCATACAAAGAGAGAGATATGATATTCAAAAATCATTTCATATATCTGTTCACCCATTGAGAAGGGTATCAGTGCTGCAGCATTGTTCACATGCTTTCCATCAGTAGTAAGGAATCTGTACGGATTGAACTGTTCCGGATCAGTCCAGATGGTTGGGTCGTTATGAACTGCCCAGAGATTAGCCATAATTCGGGTGTTTTTCGGTATAAAATGACCTGAAATTCTTGTGTCCTCTAATGAACTGATTTAATGAAAGTCAAATTTGAAGATAAAGACATTAATTGATATTATTTATAATTTACGTTCGAATGAGATTCAAAGGAATGGTAGTTTTGAAGCGAAAAATCTCATTAATGAATGCCTGTGTGAATGGCATCAGCTCTTTATCGGACCAATTGGGCAGACGTTTCCTTTCGACCACAGAATCCAACTCTTCGTGAATTTTGTTCTGATATTCCTTATAATGAGACACATATAAAAGAATCCAAACGAGTGTTGTCCGTACAGTGCCAGCGCCGGCACCAATCAATGAACGACAGTTTGCATACAATTTAGTGTCTAATAAAAAATTAATTAAAAATATATTTTGAAATTAAATTACAATAAATTTGTTAAAAACCAGTGAAACAAGTGTTTGGGTTCTTCTGACGCCTGATCTCCATTTCCTCCAAATAGGCGCTGATATAATCGCGTCCACTATTATTGAGACCCAACTTATGGTTCGTTATTTCAGTTCTTGTTTGAAAAATGTTTTCAATATTTTATTATTTATTTTTTTGTCATTTATTTGCAAAACAAGTCATACCTAAAAATATCTTCGACTGATTTGAACAGACATTTCATGTCTGAGCTCTGAAATCTTCGCATGAATTTAGAGAACCAAGGTGGTGCAACTGTAGCCATAGCCAGGGGTGATAGGAGTTCCCCCATCACTGCCAACGACTTGTCCAATAATTGTCTTCTTCTGTCATTAAACTCAAATCTGTGGCCAAAAATCAGTTGACATATAGTGTTAGACACAGAAGACGTCAACAGTTGGCATATGTCTAATGGGTGTCCATTTGCGGCATCGATATGTCTGATGAGGTGACGGATCTCTTCCACGACCTTATCATTTGCTCTTCCCGTTCCAAAACCCAGTTCTCTGAACACTCTCATCGCAAAGTTCCTGTCCTCTCGCCAAACAGATCCGCTTTCAACACCAAAACCTATAAAAATATTTTATTCTTTCAATTATTTTATTTTAAACATTACTTAAAGTCTTTGACATAATATTTGTGGGCGATTCGTTGGGTTTGCCCAAACACACGTCCCCTTCAAGTGCTTCCTTCACCGCATGCCAATCGTTGAGCACAACCACATTATTGACACCCATTTGTAAACTGCAATCAAATTCATAATAATTTATAAACACATTAAATATATCTAAAACTCACGTAAAAACGTTTCCGTATTTTTGGCTCAATTTTGCGATGTCTTTATGCGGCTCTTCTCCAAGAAAGGGCAGGTAGCCAACTATGGGCAGGCCTATAGGACCGGGAGGTAATTGTCTTCGCGATAGAAACCAATTATAAATATAAATCGCTATACAAATGATGAGCAC
>JAQIXR010000948.1:0-17130 GCA_034700825.1 Quadroppia sp. Gr-Ori-00064
TACAAACCCTGTCTTTGCGAAAGTGGTCCAAACGTTGATCATATCTACACTGAGTTTGTAATCGTCTTCTGTGAAACCGACTCCTCTGAGAGCTATTGGAAATCCAAATACCAGGACTAAGTCATCCCCGTGACAGACACCCATCCATCCCTTGCAGACGGAAAAGGCAGACATAACGGCCTTATGTGTCATACGATAGGCATAGGCTTTGTTTGTCTTACGAGTTCTTGCAAATTGTTCACCAAAGAGAATGGCCGGACAGGTGAGGATATAGTCGCCCAAACTGTCGGCGATTGCGTGCAATAGTTCCGTCTTTTGGTCATCTTTCAGGTTCTTGGTATAGAATTGCGAAACCTCTGTATTGTATGACTTCTTCAATAAAGTGAACATCAATTCAATGTATTGTTTAGTCTTTGAGATATCGATCTCAATGTGTTTACTCGGATCCAAATCCATGAATATCTTCTCCACAAACAGAGATCCCTCGTCTTCGACGGTTCCAATCAATAGCTCTAAGTTTGGATCATAACTTCCTGCCTTCAATGCCTCCAAGGGTTGGGTAGGCATGAGTTCATCACCAAAGGTAGGGTTGAAGAACTCGACGTTCAAGAGTTGACTCGACATTTGGGCTATTATTTCAGAAATATTCTTCTGTCGAAGACATGCAATGATTTCAGGGACAGTCATTTGACTGCATTTCAGATTTTCTGCCAAATGTTTGAATTTTCCCAATTGTGTTGATTTGGAATCACTTCCAATGAAAGAGTCAGGACTTCCCGACTCCATGATAGCCCTCTTGAATAAGCCTTTAGTGAGTGGTGAGACTACCAGTGCTCCCACAGACATACTTCCTGTCATTTATTCATTAAGTAATTTAATTAATGATTGACTCAATTTCGTATTACCGGCTGATTCTCCGAACACAGTAATAGATTCCGGGTCTCCACCAAACACATCGATATTATCTTTAACCCATTGTATGGCCAGAATCTGGTCATAAAGACCGGCATTTCCGGGTGCGTCTTCCGTACCGGAGTATAGGAAACCAAAAGCTCCCAAACGGTAATTGATTGTAACTGCGACCACATCTCCCAGTGCCGCCAAATACCTTGCGTCGTACACCATAGAAAAGCCGGTGCCCGCGTCAAAACTGCCCCCGTGAATGAAAACCATGACTAAAGAGAGTTTTTATAAGATGTCAACAAATATAACACTTTATTGATTACCAGATCTTTTCTTTTCGTCAGTCAATGGTTTGGTCGGTTGCCATACATTGAGGAACAGACAGTCCTCACCGATGGGCGCCTCCCCCGGAATCATACTATCAATTGTTTAACACATTATTATTATTCACAGATATATAAATGGTTTCATATATTACGGATTCTTCTGTGGACAGGCGTTTCTATTTTTGATGGCCTCATAAACTCCTTCCCATTTGGTCTCTGGCACTGGTTTTTTGAATCTAAGCTCACCTATCGGTGCCTTTCCATACCGAATGCCATTGAAAAGGTTCACTTGAGTCTTTCCGTCGGTAAGGGTTTTAACGGTTCCTTTAATTTGTCCCAATTTTGTTGTGACAATCGGTTCAGAGAAAAGACTTTGAATTTGTAATAAAAGACAAAAAATAAATGATTTTTGGAATAAATAATTCATTTTTTGTGTTTTGTTTCAATGATATTAAAAATGATATTCAAAGAGAAATACAAAAAAATTGAAATATTATCTCATTTTATGCATTCATTGTCTATAAGCTATGAGAAGACAACACATTCTTATCAAATATTCTGTTTTTTTATTTGAAAATTTTAGATCCGGTTCAGAAAGTGCAGAAAAATCTTATTAATCCGTTTCAAAGGTTTTGATTAATAATTATTATCTCATTTATGTCTGAATTTATTTCAAGGAAAGTCAAAGTTTGACTGTCCTTCCAAATCACGCATATTCTTAATGTATAGACATTTCAATTATTTTATATAATCTATGACTTGAATGACAAAAATGACTATAGATTTGTGTTAAGAGTGTTTCAAATGAACTAATATTTGAAAATCAATTCATTTCTAAATATTTAACATTTGAACAAAAGTTTCACTGAATCTCCAAAAGGCTGTACCACTAGACTAACAAATACCCGGAACCTATACATAAGCAATGCATTACTTGGATTAGGATTAAGATTAGTCTTAAATATTTTGATAACAAAACTGAAATTCATTGAATATTTGGTTAAATAAATAATAAAATATATATGAAATGATAAATTCAATCGTTTTTATAACAAGTGTTTGACTACAAAAACAACAAATAATTTCATTTAATATTCATTAGATATCATTGAAAGCAATCAATCAGTGTTTGAAAGGACGATATTTTTGGGTCAAAACTTATTAGTCATTCATTTCAATCGTTTTTAATATGTTTTATATTTTTAATGAATTTTCAATTATTTATAAATTGTTTTAATATTTATTCATTCATTGAATTGAACTCAAATTGAGGTAAAAATTGATATAAAAGTCATTTAAGTATTGATTGAATGAATGAAAAACACTTTTCGTTGTCTTTTGAGATCAAAGAGTGGTTTGCATTCAATACCAGCTATTAATCAATTGATCCACAATTATAGCCAAATGAGAGGTCGAGGGTCTTATCGAAGGATCAAAAGTGAGCCAAAAGTGATTGAAGACAACGAAAAGATGAAGTCTTTGGATGTGATTGAAGTGATTACTATTGATAGCGACGAAGAAGTCGATGACGACATTCAAGTCATTGATAGCGATTATGGCTCTTATAGTTCGGCCACTTCTGTGTCGACCACCGATGAGAAGAGAGTGATTGGAAGACAGCAGAAGAGATGTGACAATTGTATGGATGTGTTGAAGATAATGGTTTCAGACAATGGCAATGAATATAACCGTTTGACGAGCGCTGACTTCTATCTGAATCCAAGAATCCATTCTTCGATCATTTCGTCTGAAATTAGAGACAAAAATCGATTCAATTGTTTTGAAAAAATAATTAAAGAAAACGAAAGACATTTCAATAATAAGACTGTTTTAGTCATTGGTTCCGGAATTGGAATTTTGGCTCTTTTTGTGGCCAAAGCGATGGCCAAAACTGTCATCGTTTATGACAGACCGGGTATTTCAGGACTGATTGAAGCCATCATTGATAGCAATAGAAGAAGATTACCAAATATTAGGACAAAATTCTTTGTCATTCGCGAAGACTTTGATCAAATGGTTTTACCGAATGGTCTCAAAGAAGTGGATATAATTGTCTCGGATTGGGTCAACAATTCGTTATTCTTTAAGTCAATGATTGGGAATATGATTAAAGCCAGAGATAAATGGCTTCGAAAGGATGGGCTAATATTTCCCGATTCATGTCATATGTATATCTCAGGCGTTAACGACTTGATCCACAGACACGTCCGAAGAGATAAAAGACGTTCAAACAGTGCTTACATTAAACGCATTGATTATTGGGATTCAAACGTCTATGGCTTTGACATGACTTCAGTCGGCAGTCGTGTTATGTCTGAACCCTATTATCAATCCATCAATTCTTCGCAAATCATAACAAATGAATGCCTTTTAAGACGTTTTGATTTGTATTGCATTTCAATGAAAGACATCAACTTTGAGACAGTCTTTGATTTGAGGACAATTAGAGACACTTATTTACAGACATTTGTTATGACATTTGATGTGATATTCAGTCAAAGTCGAACGCTTCCAATCATGTATACCACCAGACCTTCTGGTAATAAGAATCTCTTTCGGCCGACAGTTTTCTTCTTAGACACCGATAAACAAATGACACTTTTTAAGGATAATCGCGTGAAAGGAATATTCAAATATTGTTTGTCCGAAGATTTGGAGAAAATGTCAGTCGATATCGAGTATGAAATGTATAACAAATTGAGTGATAAAAAGGAATTCATTTTTTACAAAACTTTTTAGAAATGTTTTTTACAATTATTTATAATTCATTTTTTTATTTTTTACTTTTAATTATCATTTTATAAATCATTTTTTGGATAAATAAATGTTTCAATAATTGAGTTTTGATTCAATTGTTCTTTGAATACACGTTAAGAGTTGACACTAAGCCTTGCCGTCGCTGTAGAGCTCCTGAAAAGTATTTCAATCAAAGCATTGGTTTTATCGAAAATTTTGATAATATTTAATATATTCACCGATTTTTATATCCCGTTTGAGGCCTCTTATTGGACAGTACGTTATCATTAGTTTGATTTGGTTGAGGACTGGTATGGTTTTGCTCAGCACTGGATTCGTTCAAAAGTGATAGTCCCTGAATGGACAGTTGGATGGAATGGTCGTCAGACATGTTGTCAGAACTCGAGTCATTCAATAGATCCGTTTTGATGAGCAGTTCTGGATATATAAGGGATTCTTCGATACCGGAGCCGAAAGGGTCGAATCCTTCGGTGTTTTGTGATTCAATCATTTCCAGCCATTGCTTGTTATGAGCACAAAATTTTTCGACTTTAATTTTTGAGGCCCACTGTATGTCCTGTTCCTATCATTTCAATAGCATTTGTTTGAAAACAATTTTATTCGAAATCCATTGCAATGATTACCGCAATCACATCCAGAGTGGAGTCACAGACCCTTTTGATCTCTTTGTTTCGGTCGTGCATCAGATCTATGAGATATGCGGCCACTTCTGCACCCATTCATCGAAACAATGTTTAAATGAATTGACAGAATATATTCAATACTCACGCGATTCCTTTATAACGAAATCCCTGGCCTTTGGATGTCTAACGAAGACATTGAATGCATAGATGATTTGAATGACAATCTCATCGTCTTCTTGTTTGGCTTCAGTCCACACAAAGAGACAATTAATCAATAGATCAATAAATCATTTCTAAATACCATTCAATAATTCAATCAATAGTTTTATAATTTGATTATCAATCAAATGAAGAGCACATTCTTCCTGTTGAGCAGCAGTTCCAATAAATATCACAATCTGAAGAATGATATCGTCTTCAGTGGTGTTTCCCGTTTTGATTCTCTGTTCAATCCATTCAAATATCTTATATTCAGCGAAGAGATTATTCCAATCGATTTGAGCTAAAGTCAAGTTAGAGAGTATTGAAACGCATTCGACCACAACTTCTTCGTTATCGTTTGAGACCATGGTTTGGACCAACTGTTGGTGATGGTCAATGAAGAGCATTTTGATGGGGTCGTCGTGGTATGAGATGTTCCGCAACAGTTTCAGCAAATAAGAGTCCTTTGAGTTGAAAGCCTTTGCCATCAATTTATTGAGGTTTGAGTTATCGCACATCAATTGAGCGTTCCTTTGGTTTAGGGCCAAATTGATGGCCAAAGATATGGTCTCCAAATATGTGTTTGGATTAGATTTAAGCACTTTATTGACGATCAAATTAATTGATTCAATTGAGTAACTGAAGAGTGCTTTCCATTTGTCGTCGCGACTGATCTGATATAAGATGGTTAACACAGTCTTCGTGTGTCTGTCTTTACTGACAAATGTTATCAGTTTTGGAATTAATCCCAATTTTATTAAAACAATTCTCAACTGATTGTCAAAAATCAAATTATTTATTAGTTTTAGTGTATTTGAGACCAGATTTTCATTCGTTAGCGACAAAAGTGGCGCCAATTTCTCCATAATTGCCAACTCTTTCATTTGATTCTTGTTCTCCAAATAAATGGATAACTTCTTCAGAAATGTAATCACAACTAAAAGCAGTTCTTGTGAATCCCTTTCCAGCGTTTTGACCAATAGTGCAATAATTCCTTTGTTAACCATTTTTTGTTCAACTTTTGTCTCTTCGGACAAATTGAGTAAAAGATAGAAAACAATTCGAAGAAAATTATTCTGTTTTCGGATTAACAGTTGATATCGTTTTAGGCTTTTCTCGAAGTCTGACTGAGCTGTCAGATTGTACTGGCCCTCAGCTAACGATCGCTTCTCATTCAACTCCCGTATCCAACTGTCCTCTCGGCCTAACTCACACTCAACCAAATCGAAACAAATCGAACCCACTTTGAACTGAATAAGGGGTCAAGAATTGAACAAATCTAATGAAATTTGAAGAAAGATCATTCATTGAGAACTGACTTGACTTATAGTCGAATGGAATTGACTATAATTAGAAAAGGAGGCGAAAATGAAGACAATATTAATCGCCAGTTCCAGTGACTTCTTGCCGTCTTCTCTCAAAACTCGAGCCAAAGCACAAATAAGTGTTTCATTTGTCGTCAATTCCATCAAATTGTCTGAATTTCGCGAAAGTTTAAGTATAAGAAAAGAACCCTTGATTTTGTCGGACAACTCTTCGTAGAGAAGTTCGATATATTGATCCAGTTTTTCGATATGTGCCCCTTCTGTCACATTCGCCTCTGATTCGGGCCTTTCTATTAACATGTCTTTCATTTTTTGTGATAAAGCCGTTTGGGGTCGAGTAGTGGACACGTCTTTGCGAGTCTTCAGGTATTCCAATAAAGTGGTCAATTCTGTGTATTTTGCGGCAGGAATTAAATCACATTTTTCTATCAACTCTTTCGCCAATTCGTTAACATTTGTCCATTCATTGAAACTCTTCAGACGTATTCTAATTGAAAATAATTTATTTAATACATTTTTGACCACAAAATGATAATTAAAGACAATGTTTGACGAGATTTATATTTGAAGAGATATTTTGTTTTGTTTTCAACAAAAATCTCAAAAACTATATAAAAGGTAATAAAAAGAGACTTTTATTGATATAAATAGAGAAATGCTTTTCAGTGCAAACAAAGTCTCTTTTCATAGAGCGAGAGCTCCCTCTCCTCCTTCTCCCTCTCCATATACCTCCCTGTGTTCTATGAGCATCAGTGATGAGACACTCCTTACACAAGCATAACGTCATTCCCTTTGTATAGCATTTCGAGCAATAGATAAAATCTGCGCTAAATATAAGGCTTTGAATGACTAAGTCTTACATCTTCTGACACTCTCTGCTCTCTTCGAGCATAGCGTCGCCCAAATCGCCGACGAGTGAGGCCTCCAACTCATAGCTCACTACAATCGCCCGTTCCGTCGGGTGGACATCGATTGAGTCGATTCGCACTCGTCTTATGAAATGCAAAACCAATTAAATGAGTGTTAAATGCATTCAAACAATGAATGACTAATACCTCTGAAGACAACTCAAGTCATCGATTGATTCCATTTAAGTAATGAAAAATCATTTGATTCACAATTTGTTGAACAAAATCAATGGTTTGTTTTGATGAGAATTGAGAGCATTGTTGCTATGGATATACCATTAGATCATTCCTAACGTTAAAGCTATGAAAATATCGTCTTTAATGATAACAAATGCTTTTTCAATACAAATATCCATTCAATGCTCGAATGAATGGTTTTTAGAGACAAATCATAAAAATTAATTACAAATAAAAATGTTTTTATTGATAGTCAATGTTATTGATAACAATACCCCCGATGTCTATGATCTGGAGGTACTCATCGGCGCCGTCCAGAAGTCGTTTGTCATTGAGAGCAATTCGTTCGCAAATAACAGACTTTTGAGGATCTGATAGTAATAACTGATCGCAACTAACGACCCATTCATGCAATTCCATCAGAAACTGAGACCCAGAATAACCACAAGCGATCACATCTGCCACAAAGTCAACCATATCTTCGTATGACTTCGTGCGACAAATTCTGATGAAATCTTCGATATATTTGATAGGAATATAACCACAAACTTCATGAATGTCATCAATGGTCACCTCTTCGTCGGGTTCTTTGAAAAGAGCAGTCGATTGTAATAGAGTTATGGCTCGTCTGAGGTCTCCTTCAGACAATGAGACCAATTGTGACAGCAATTCATCGCTAATATCAATGGACTCCGAGTTTGAGATTTGTCTCAATTTGTTTAAAGACAATTCAGAGTCCAATTGTTTGAACCTAAAGACAGAACATCTCGAGACCAACGGCTCTATAATTCTTGAGACATAATTGCAAATAAGACAAAAGCGCGTTGTCTTCGACTCCCTTTCCATTGTCCTCCTGAGGGCCGACTGGGCGTCTCTGGTCATGGAATCGCATTCGTCCAAAATTATCAGTTTTATGGCAGGAATTGACTTCAAAGTCGACGACACCGACTGTTGTGCGAAAGACTTGACTTTCTCTCTAATGGTTTTGTTAATCAAATACAAGAAATCAATGAATCAATTGATTGTGACTTCAATGACACCAAACCTAATGACACCAATTCCTCGTTCGTCCGAAGCATTCAACTCAAGAACTCTGTTCTTGTATTGGCTTTGGAAGAGCTGTTTAGCCATAGCGACGATAGTGGATGTCTTGCCAGTGCCGGGAGGGCCGAAGAAGAGGAGATTCGGTAATTCATTGAAGCAATTGTTGGACAAATACTTCGATAGCATTGAAATGACATGATTTTGATGAACCACTTCTTCAATAGTGTTCGGACGGTATTTCTCGACCCATGGCTTCAGATATGACTTATTGTCTTCTTTCACCACATTGTCAGCTGTTGTCACTTCTTCTGAACCATTGTCTGTCTTTTGTTTGAAATTCTTGAGAAACGCTTCCATTGTTTGCAGACAATAAATGGTTTTTAAAATGATTTTCAAATCAAATGAAAACAAAACAAATGTTTGTCACAAATATTGGCGGCAATTATGGACTCATTGATGGCTAAGACTCCAAGAGATGTCGCCATCAATTGTCTTATTATTGATCCATATTTTCATTAGTGGTAAACAAACTTTTCGTGTCTTTGGTCTCGTCTTTGAAGACAAAAGTGTTTGAAATGTCATTAAAAACATTAAAACAAAAATTGTTTTTATTTTCATTTGATTTGAATTTTTGTCAAATATTTAAATATAAAATACATTCAAAACATAACCAAAACTATAGACAACTCACGACTGAATGACTGCTCGAGTCGTGGCTTATGTTAACCACTAATGGAGAGCGCATTGCGTGGGAGGAATGGAATGGAAAGGGATGGCAAGTGAGGGAAGGGATGAAGAGATGAGTGTTTGATCAAACCATTCATTGGTATTGCTTATGAAGACATCGAAGTGATGGCCAACACATCCGTTCTTCAGTTGTCTATTGAGAGTCACTTCACTTGACATCAAATCGTTGTTTAGTTTTAATTATTTATTATTTTTTTTGTCATTTGTTTTGAATTCAAAATATGATAAAAACGTAAACAAATGATTGGTTTTGTTTTTGTGAAGAAATCCTTTAAATGATTGCAAAACAAAATAATAAAATAAACTAATAATTAATTGCATTTCAATTGTGTTCAAAGACTTTAAAAAACATTTTGAAAAATGTCCAAAGATTTCAACGAAGTCTTGGATGACATCAACTTTGCTGAACAGAGGTTTGTATCCATTGTTTGATTGATATTATCATTGAATGTCTTTGTCTTTTATCTTAAGAATATTCTTAATGTCTTTTTGTCCATAAATCTAATGATAGACTTATTTGAATCTGAATTGAAGACCAATTTTGAAGACAAACCCTTTCTAGAGATCATTTAAAACCATTTTTAGCTATAATTGAATTAAAAGCAAAAATGTTTTCATTATTAAAATTAAATCAATTAATGAATTCATTTAAAAACCATTCATTTGTTTGATATTTGAGTGAAAAATATTTTTATTGAAATTATTATTATATTTTTGACTCAATTTATATGAAAATTATTGATTGAGTGAATGTTTGCCAAAACATATGAAAAGAGAAAGTAATGAAGAAATTGAATAAAACCCTATTTTTTCGATGTTTTTCATATGAATAGAGTTTATAACAATGAAAATAAAATACATTTATATAATGGATATATATTTGCATTTTATGTCATTTCAATGCATTTTTTTCTCTCAAAATCTTTGTCATAAATTTTGACTTTTTATTCATTGATATTTTGATAATTTATTCACAAAATTCATACAATATTTACACAATTTATTGAATTATTTGTCTTTTTATTGATTGTATTTTTGTTCAAAAATACATTTAATGTCTATTTATAGATAAATCTCAAACACATTGATCTAATGTGAAGTGAAGTGAAGATTAAATTTTAAAAGTCTTATTACCACTAATTCTCTCTATCTCTGAATCTTCTCAAACAATCATTTCTTCATTTGAGTCGACTTTCTCTTTGAGAGTCATTAAGTGATTGACAAATAATAACATATTTATCAAAATTCATGCATTTATTGACAATTAATGCAAAACAAATGTATTGTTAATTATCTTCAATAGACGTCATCGACAAATGGGTTTCACTCGTGGATATTCAGTGGGCGAGGAGGCGGGTTGGAGGGACGGGTATGTGTTTGGCATTCGCAAAGGGGCACAAATATCAGCGGAAATCGGTTATTACCAGGGCTTTAGTCACGCATGGATTGCTATTCTTGAAAAGGAAGACATTCATAAACAACGAAAACTAACGGCTTTGAAGACATTGTTAGATATGACCAGAAATTTCCCGAAGACTAATATCTTAGAGGACGACACAATTCAGAGGTTGGGCCGAATTAGGGCTAAATTCAAGCAAATCAGTGCTCTTCTCAATACTGGTGCCGATTCGGGCAGTTTTTGTGGCAGTAGTTGGAATTCAATGGATTCGGGTCAGGGGACCTATTCTGGCACAGGGTCTGCCACTGGCAGCTCATTACGGGGTTCTTCGCCCAACCCCTCCAAAAGTGGCGAAATGTCATTTTGAATATTTATTGAGTTTTTATTCAAAATCATTCCATATATTAATTAATTAATTGTTTTTTTTGTGAAAGTCTTTAGAATTTGTTTGAAATAAATGTTGAAATTAATCTCAATTGCAATATAACTGAAGACAAGAGACAACTCTCAGGAAAAGGCTCTACTTTTGAGACTTTCAATTATTTTTTGAACAAAATATATATTTATAAATAATAAATATATTATTTTATTCCTAATTTATTATCATTTTATTTAAAGTTTAAATTTATTAAAATAAATGACAATAAAAATGAAAACAAAAAATATTTTGTAAATTATTTTAGCGTTTATTAATAATTGTTTTTTGTGTTTTGAAATAAAATAATTGAATATTCATTGCATAGATTCAGACGATGAGGACATGAGTCGGAATGACATCAATCGGTTTGAAACTGATGTCATTTTAGTGTTCAAACCATTGTTTAACACTATTTCCGAAATATTTTTCATTTCCGTTGTGTTGCATATCCTGAAGGAAACGAAGATATGTTTTGCCATAAAATATATTGGTTTTATGAACCGATTTCTTCACAAATCAAACACTTCGTTATTGTTTGAAATACTCTTAAATCAATTTATCAAAAGTAAAACTCATTGTGTTTGAGGAATGGGTCAATCAGGAAGTTCTTCACGAAGAAGAAGAACTCTTTTTGGTAGAGATTTTGATCATCTCGAAACCAAAGTCCGCGAAGACTCGGATTACGTGACATTAGTTCGAGTTATTCCCAATCAAAACGATTTGACGACAAATCCAAACAATAATAACTTAATTATCGATCAAAGTCTTCTTCGGCCAAACTCTTCACTTCCAGAGAGGAAACGACCGAAAACTACTTTAGAGCCCAATATATATTGCGATTTAAAGGACTTTTTGAGACCTAAATCCAATTTGAATGTCGGGAACCAATTGACAAACGATGAAGACTTTGAGGATTCGTTTGGATTCATAAACACTCAAATGAGTCGTCCCTTAAGTTATGCAAATCATTGTTCTTCGCGTTGTCTTTGCAATGATTGTCGACTCACAAGATATCACTTACTCAACTGGTTATTGCCAAACTGTACCAGAACAAATGCTGAACGACTTCTTATGGCCAGACCTGAAGGCACTTTCCTCGTCCGGTGAATTGACAATCACTTTATTCTTACTTCTTATCAATTCTTATCATTCAATGAATTTATTTTATATTTTTTAATAGAAAAAGTGAAAAATTTCCGAATCAATACACCCTTTCCTTCGTCTGCGGATCTGTTATAAGACATTGTCTTATTCTCCGATCAGTTTACGGTCAGTTCATATTTCAATACTTCAAATCATTTAATATAATTTTTTTTTATAAATCCAAACCTTTTTATTATTTTGTGCAAAATTTTTGAATTAAAAATATTTTTATTTTAGACATAATTTAGATTTCATTCAAAGAAGCCATTAATCTATAGACAAAATATGTGTATATTTTTTAATGAGATTCTGAGAAAATTTGCATTTTTTAAAGTGAATAAATCCTCACAAAAACTGTTTTCAGCCATTGATTGTCTTCTATGTTATTACAAAGAAATGAATTTTATAACAAATTTCTTTAAAATCAATTCAAATTCATTTTTGTTTTTCATTTAGATTTTAATTAAAATATTTTAAAACATTTCTCTTTTGTTCAGAATTTTTATTAATACAAAATGAATATCGATTTGTGATATCATTATTGATATAAGGATTAATGGATTTTCTATTTTCTATATAACATCTGAAAAATAGGTCATTCCCTGACTTACTGTCGAAACTATTGCTTTCATTGAAGAATATCTTTAAATAAAATAGTTATGAGATTTGTATTTATATAACTATTCAGAATCATTCAAAACTAAGTCAAAAACCATTCAAATTCAATAAATTATTAAATTTTTCACTCAATCGTTATATCGATTCATATTTTCTCTTATACTTAATGTTTGAGAAAAACCATATGAAAGATGAGCACAAAAATAATGTACAACACATTATGTGTTAAATAACTTTGAAAGTCATTTATCGTTATATTTATTCTATAGAAAATATTTGTTATAAAAAGGAAATTAATTTCATAGCAAATGTTTATCTAATGTTTGTGTTGTTTTCGATAGGATTTGGTTTGAAAGAGCCCTACAAGTACTCAACTCTACAGCAGTTTGTATTGCATTACGCAAAGCATTCTCTGTCAGAATTCAATTGGAAACTCAATACAACCCTAAAATATCCAGTTTTTGCCTGAATTTTTGCTCACTTTTTCAAAACGGATTAACATTTTTATTGGAAATTCACTCAAAGGAAGTGTTTTATTGTTATAAATATTTTTTTTTGTGTTTTATTAATATAAAATACTGTTATATTATTTGCAAAATTGAATATTTATTTTATTGAAAATACAATATATTTTAATTATAACTAAATTTTTGTTTATTTTTACGCATTAAAAATTTCTTTGATTTGTTTCAAAAACATTTATTTCGTTTAAAACTCATTAATATCTCATTTAGTGGTCATTTCAATAGATTTAGACACAAATGATCTAAATATTTAATGACTTAAAGACAAATGGATCAGAAAGATGTCCTTCGATATGATGTCGAGTGACTGGACTCACAAAATAAGTAAAGTCATTTTGTTCGTCGATGTGATCGATAAAAGTTTGATTGACATTATGTTCGTTATATCGAACCAAAGCTTGTATTTCATCAGCAGTCGATATATCGGTCTTATGGCCGACAATACCATTAAACCTATAGATCACGAAATATGAGGTCATATTTGATCCAATCGATGGCATTAGACTCCAAACCAACTCTACTGTTGTTTTGCTTTTCTTTATAGCCTTTTCAATGACAACACTTGCATTGAAGTCATGTTTTTCATTGACTGATTCCGGCATTAATGCCGGTCTCGAAAGGGAATTATTTCTCAGAATATTCTAAACATAAAAATGTAATCATTTTTTGGATTAAAAATGTTTTCAAAAAAAGTTTATATACTCTGAAATTGATTTTATTGTTCATTAAAGAGTTGATATTCCAGAACACACTTCCCTTTACGTTAGAATATTTGCTATTGAATACCATCTGTTCCTCAATCACATTGGGGTTCTTCCAACCAGAAGTGACATCGGATACACTGTCCACTCTTGTGGCCGCGTGTCCGACGTATAGCTAATGGAAGAGATTATAAATAATGTTTTGATTCAAAAAATACTATATTTTGAACTTTTTCAACAAATGTTTGCTTCAATGAATGGATTCAATTCAAGAAATACTCGACCAATGATTGCTCATAAAAATGTTCTGGACATCAATTGCTTACCTGAACATTACTATTGCTGACCTCCCGGTCCCACCACTCCACTAAGACATCATAAGGTGCGGGTTTGAAGCCTATGAGCCAATAGATTTGTGGTAAGATATAGTCTATCCAACCAGCCTTAATCCAAGCTCTGGTGTCGGCATATAAGTCATCATAACATTGAACGCCTGCTGTTGTATTAGATCCGGTGTGATCTGTGGCAATATTACGCCATACCCCGAAAGGACTGATACCAAACTTAATGCTTGGGTTTATAGCTTTGCTTCTTTTGTGTATTTCTTCGATCAATATATTTGTGTTATTTCTTCTCCAATCGCTTATATGTTCAAAATGTTTGCCATATTTTTCAAACGATGACTTGTCTGGGAATTCGTGTTCATTAGGATAGGGATAGAAGTAGTCGTCGAAGTGAATGCCGTCGATATCGTAGTTTTGAACCACTTCTAAAATCCCTGATATTATATATTCTCTCACTTCAGGAATACCTTATTTATGAGAAAATTCATTTCTGTTTAAAATTGATATGATTTTCAATTATTGATTGCAAGGACAAAACCTGGATTAAAAACGGATATATCGCCGTAATATATGACCCATTCAGGGTGCTTTTTCGCTATATTGTCATCAGAGAGATTTGTTTTCTTATACTTTAAAAATAATTAAAATATTTGTCAAAAATAATTATCAAATATTATAACTAATAATACGTTTGAACTAATTCTGTAGGGATTAAACCAGGCGTGAAATTCCATATTCAAGTCATGAGTTTCTTTGACCATGAACTCTAACGGGTCATATCCAGGGTCTACACCTTGATGACCAGTGAGCCATTGAGACCACGGAAACAATTTTGAGGGATAGAATGAGTCGGCCGTAGGTCTGATTTGCATGAAAATTGCATTCAAATTATCAGTTTTTGCTTCATTTAATAGCTTTTTATATTCAATCTTTTGCTGTTCGACAGTCAGACCAGTCTTTGAGGGCCAGTCTATGTTCTCCACTGATATTATGATCAAAAGTTATAATAATTTTATACAAATAATTGATAACAAAATAGCAAAACCTGATGCGATCCAAACGCCTCTCATTTGTCTCTTCGGGTGGTTTAGTGAAAGACATTTATTCGTCAAAACTGTTAACAAAAATATATAAATAAAACCCTTTATAGTTATAATCATTTTTAATGTTATGAAACAAATGATTAATTTTTTATTAAATGTTTTAATGAATATTCACATCAAAAGTGAATTGTTTTATTGATTCAAAATTCTTTATATAACAAATGTCTCAGAAATTACAATATTATTATCATTACTGAACATTGTTCTGTAATATCAATGAATTTGTGATTACATTAATCCTTGATTTTCTAAACTCATATCAAATATATATTATATAAAAATTTATAATTAATTTTTTTATAACAAAAATCTTTTCATATATAAAATAATTATTTTTTGGATTCTGTTTTAAAATTAAAAGAATTATTAAAATTAAAATTAATTTTTAAAAACTAAATCTAATATAAAAATGACTCAAAAGTTTACATTGAATTCATTCATAACTTTGTCTTTGAAAATGTTTTTGAAAACATATCAATTTGAAGGACATTTCAATAACCTATAGAATAGTTGAAATAATCTTCTCTAATACAAGTGAAGCACAAATAGTGCTCCGATTGAACTCAAATTTTTTTATCAGTTCTTAATAAAAACTTTTTATCATTAGTTCATAAAATTCAAAATAAATCCAAAATTTGAAACAAAATATTTGATTTGTTTCACTCAAATCCATGGGTTGTATCTGTTCTGCACTTCTTAAGGCCAAGCATAAGCTACTGTTGGACAAGAGGACTGACCGACAGTTCCAAATACCAGACATTGTGATCGAAGAATATATTTCGCGAAAAGATTTGGAAAATGTGAACAAATGTGATAATGAAGACTATATTTGGTTGACAGAGTCATCACACCTGTCCTCCCATTGGTTTGTCCACAACTGCGATAGTATAGAAGCCGAGTGTCTGCTCAAAGACAAACCAAATGGCACTTTCCTCGTGAGGGAAAGCCGTAGACATAATGGACACTACGTTTTGGCCGTTTCTCTCCACTATTTCGTCAATCAAATGCTTATTTGCAAAACAGATGACGGCTTTGGTCTAATAGATCCAGGATTTCATCCAACTTTGGATAGTCTTATCACACATTACTCCCAGGTCTCACTCAGTACTAAGAATCCACTTTTGGACACAAAACTAAAAAAAGGGGTTTTTGAGACCAATTGAATGTTTGCTATTAATAACCAATGGATAAAACTTTAATAAATGATCTGTTTTTGTATTTTTAATTTAATTACATTTTTATAACAAATAATTAATAAACAAAATTTTTGGTCAATTTATAGTAAATAAATTCAAATGTTTTTCATCCGATTTGTTATCCGAATCGTTTAACCACAGATCGTATCCACGAAACAAAAGTACTAACTCTTGTGTAAACATTTGGAAGTTTTTCGTGAAGACATCGCGAAGAACCAAATGAAACGATTCCAACAATTTTGCCATTTTGAACGAGAGGTCCGCCGGAGTCACCCTTGGGTTGGGAATAACAGTCATTTTGGTTGATATTCACAGAAAGTAGACTCACATTACAAGCACTTCCGACTCGATCTAAAGCACAAATCATACCATTGTTTATAGTGATTGGAGACCAGAGTTGAGAGCAATAGCGACGACCAATCACTGTAAGGTTGGCCACTTTGAGCACATTCGAGACATCATTGCTCGTTGGGGACACTCGACCCCAACCGGAAACAGTTACGATTGAGTTGGCCTTCGGGTCATCAGAGCGGGAGATATCGATGGGCTTTGCGTTCACGTCAGCGAAGAAAGCTTTGGACAGAATGAGAACAGCGATGTCATTGGCATTAGTTCTGGAGTTGTAATTGGGATGTGCTATAGCTCTCTTCACTCCTATTGTTGGACCTTGCTT
>JAQIXR010000949.1:0-17128 GCA_034700825.1 Quadroppia sp. Gr-Ori-00064
TATCACATGAAAAGCAACCCTTACTTTGATGTCTCCATCGGCAGAACCGGTGACAAAGAACTCCTCCTGAGGGTCGAGTGCCATGCATTTGACGGCTGACTCATGTGCTTGGAATCGATCCCTTTGGACCCTTTGTCTCATATCAAACACAAAAACGTCACCCTTTTTGCCACCAGTAATCAATAGTTGGTTGAGGGGTGCGTACAGTATAGCTGAGGCGCCGTTGTGTTCATGACATGCGAATGAAGTGACCAAACATTTTTTGGCCGGTAATAGTGTGTCCCAAAGAGCTATGTTCTTGTGATCTGCCGACTGGCCGGCAGTCATCACAAGACTGGAAGCGCCCAAAAATGTGAAATCACTGGCCTGTTTGGAATGGCATTGCATGCTCTGCACAGACAGACGGCACAGGTATTCATTAGTTATGGTTTAGTGAAAGCAATAAATAATAATAAAATAATTCTCACAAAAAAGGGTTTGTTTTGATTTGTGGTGATTTGCCACAGACTAAGGTTGCCGTCGGCGTCGGTCACTCCGAACTTGTTGCCCTGTTGGTTGAACCCAACCCTCGTCACTTTAGCGAAAGTGCCGGCCGGTCGGGGACTAGAGATGAACTGTTGGTGCTTCCATTCCCACAGAGTGACCGCTCCGTCTTGAGATCCCGACAGATCTGAACCATAATTACAGATAGATTTCAATTAGTTTTACATTAAAACACAATTCAGGCCTCACTTACATAATGGTAACGTCGGGTGCGAACACAGGCGCCGAACGCCTTCTGTTTTGTGTCGTTTGAGCTGAAAATTAATGAAGAGTTAAATAAAATTCAAAAAATACAAATCAATGACAAAAACGGAAATAAGAATGAAATGAAACGAAAGAACAAACCAAAAACGAGTCAAACCATTAGTGATAAGACTTACCGGTTGTAAGACATGACGACTCCTTTCTAACACATACTGACAAAACTGAGGACTAGTATTGCCAGGGAAGTGATGTTTAGCCTTATGTTTGTTATTAAAGCGTTTGAAAAGCAGATAAAAAGAGATGAAAAATAGATTCACGAAAAGAATGAATAGATTTTGACAACAAATGAATAAAAAGTTTTGAAGTTTTAAACAAATTATTTGTAATAAGAAATGAATGACAAAAACAATGCAAACCATTATTGGGTTCTTCGATGTTTGGGAGGCATTAGAAGCACCAGTTTGGGAGACATTAGAGTTTTGTGAAACAGATGACTGAATAGCCAGTCCTCCCGGAGAAGACTGGAGTCGATCAGCCGGGTGTTGGACTAATAGGTAGTCAACAGAAGGCAGAGATTCAGGCGCTCTATATATACAAAATATAGGAATGAATAGAAATTATTATAAAACTCAAAACAATAAATACTTTTGCAAATTCAAAATATCGTATTCAGCCTCGTCTTCGAGGAAGGGAACGGGATCTAAGAGTAATGATATGTCTATCTCTTGAATCTCTTTCGGAGTGGAAATGGCGATAAATCCGGCATTTGTTTTGTTAATACAAAAAGCGCTGATATTTTCGTGATCTTTGTGTACAATTCGGGCAGACTCTGGGTTGTGGTCAGACATGTCCGAGGCCTCCATATCTGAGACATGAGTTGCAATTGGTTTGTGTTTTGCAAATATGAACCGAACAAAGATGTGTTGAACCCTTTCCTGACGAACCAAATAATTCCAGAGTCTTTTGGAGGCCTTTGATATGGAGTTGTGATCACGAAATGGTGTGTTATTTGGCTCTAAGAGTGCTTTGTATTTATGAATAGCGGGTCCGCTCTGACGACTGGCCTCGACATAGGTGTTGGGCAGCAGGTGTTGCGGCGGACCATTGAATTCATTCATATAGTCCTTCATAAAGTTGTCCCAAATATTTAGTATTTTAAGAACTGAATAAATGAGAGGACTAGTAGTCGGGAGGTCTGGCAGTTCAATGCCAGCGACGGTCAAGAAGTGCATTAACTGTTGTTTTGCGAGTTTAATGACACAGAACCTGATTATACCCCAGGCATACAATTCCTGTTCAAGCTTTTTCTCGTCGATGACAGCACTTCCAGTCTGTGTGAGTCCACCGTCATTGAAGACAGTGTCAGTTGTGGTCAAATCGTCGAACTCTTTGTACTCGTCTTCGCCTTCACTTGTAATCGATTCACTCGAATCGTAATCAATATGAATGAGTTCGTCGGGAAGTATAGGTTTGGCCATCAAATACGATATCATCGAAGTCTGTGGAGGAATGAATTGCTCCCTATATGTGGGTCTGTCCTCTTTGATGTTCGGGGGAGGGATTGGTTTATCGGTTTGACTCAACTGTTGTAATATTTTCATATGAAGTTTCATTCGTTGTTTCGATAAAGTGTTCAATAAGTCAAGTGAAGAACTCTCTGATTCTTCATTGTTCTGCTGAGATGTCGGCGCCTGTGTTTGAGATGACTGACCAGTGGCTACATGTATAAGCTTTTTGGCGCCGCCACCAAACAGTTGAGCCCAATTAGTGTCATTGAAATCCATTCCAATCAAACGATATAAGACATATGAATCACAAGCGGCCGAAGAGTAGATCAATTGACTCAAATATATGGCAACAAATGCCTCACAAAGCAATGAATGCAATTTAGGTGAGTCTTCGTCTTTATCGCGTGCCAGAAGGGCTCGTAGGGACTGAACGCCCGGCCATTTGTTTGGTAGTGTTATTGGTGTCAATGTTTCGTTAACTTCAGAAGCGGTGGAAATATTCCGGCGAACGGTTTGATGTCCGGCCAAAAGATGTGTCGTTTGACAGACAACAGAAGAGCTTAAGACGTCTTTGGAAGTGATGCCAGTCTTGGAAGTGATGGCATCGGAGTCGCACAAAGACTGGTATATACACGAAGACAACGATATTCCCAAATCTCGTAAAACATATATCAGGGAATAATTAGGGGAAAGAGTGAGTGGAGGGGAAGTCATGTCCAAAACGGTGTTCAATATGTCGTGAGTGACTGATTGGAGATGTCTTATAGGGTCGGCCACTACTGTCTTCTGACAGGCGACCGATGCGGCCAATAGTGGCAAAGTTGTGGGGAAAGGAAGGGGCGATAAGAGCTGTTGTTGAGACCTTTCCTGTTGAAGTTCTTGTAAGAGCAGAATCAGTTCCATTCGCACAGAGGACAGACCCCCTCCATGTGCTCCGTGTAAACTGCAATAACTCAATAGAGTTCGCATCAAAGCCTCATTCGAAGTGAGCCATAGCTTCCGACGTGAAGAGCGATCGAGTTTGGCCTCGAAGTCCATTTTGTCCGCTAAAAGGATTTCATGAAGTGATGGCTTGGAATCAGTTATACCACTGCCCTCAGAGTGTGACCCACGAGGAGTGCGATCAGACATCACGGGTGAGATTTCTTTGGAATTCCCCGAAATCATTGCCGAAGGATTGGCTTGTTTTTCGTCAAACATATGTCTCATCGAAAACGTCCGATAATTACATATGGATTTCAAGGCCTGAACACTCTTTTCGAGCCAAACGTACAACTGGTACCTGAGTTGCCCCCCGTCCACCTCAAACCCTGTCGCCAAAGTACTCAACTCTTCCATTAAAATCTTGAGACATGCGATGAATTTCAACTGTTGTGCCATTATATCGAGTTTTACTTCTTTGCTGTCATTTTGATCCATCTGTTGATCCATTGCAACGTCTTTGAGGTTCATTTCCAACCCTCCGGTGCTCTCTTCGTCGTCAGAACAGGGCTCGACTGAAAATTGAAAATCTGAAGTATCGATTGCACCCATTTTAGTGACGGGTGCGCTCCAGTCGAATGGGCTCTCACCTAAATTTCCATTCGAAAGAGCACCTGTAGTTATAGCTGAGGGCTGTTCTATTGTGTCGAAAGAGAAGGAATCGCTTTCTTTGCGATCATTTGTTTCTATTCTGTTCGGGAGTCGAGAAAGAACTTCGAGTGCAAGTGATGGACAGCCGGCGCGGAAGTGCGAGTGAGCCGTTATAAAGAAGAGGCGTCTTTCAAAGGGTGTGATCGAATCGCTTCCATAAGACGTCTCTTGAATCAAACCTCTGGAACTGTTAGCGAACTGTTCCTTCTTGTCTTTGATCGACTGCGCGAACTGTCGCCTAACGATCAACGGCTGAGTTCGTAGATAGAGATAAAAGTTAAAAACACTGGGACTGGAGTTCGGTCCTTCCCCGTCTATATCGTCTGAATACTTTGGATTATCTGCGCCGACATCTATTTCAAGAAGTGTTGTCAGCGCTGTATTATAGTCCTGAAGCATCCAATACGCCATACTTCTTAGGAAGGGATCGGGATGTGCTTCACCCGGTCTGTAATCAGATCCGTCTCGCTTTCGGCCCAACACTTCTTGGAATAGAAGTCTCTTTAGGTTTTCAGGAATGGTTTCGATGTCTCCTTCGTAGAGACGAATGATAACCATTGCTAACTGAATGTCACCCAATTTGGACAGACATACTTCAACGGCATCCCAAACAGCACCGGAAAGTAAGAAAAAGGCGGCCGCGTGTGTGAAGCGCTGTTTACCCATCAATGCGTAGGCGTTCTTCAGAGCAGCCTTTCGCCACTTGTCGTCATTGAAGTTGTTTTGGAAGAATTCAGTCATTTTCTTGTCTCCAACCGACCGGAAGAGACCCCAAACCAACGACTTCTTCTTCATTGCCAAATAGAACAGAGCGGCGTCTAAAGGATTCTGGTTTTTAAGGAACGCCGCTTTTGCCAAACGTTCAATCAATTTGCGGAGTAAGGCATTATTTCGCACCCATAGCCCAACCCCCATCTCCCTGAGCTCAGTCCAACTTGCGGTGTCTTTTTGTATTGTAGGAATCAATTGAACCAATTCTTCCTGAGTTTCGGAATGAAAGGCCCAAACGATGTTATTTGTTCCCAATCCGTCCTTTTGAAGGAATTTCCGCTGAACTAATGGAAGGCATCGAAGAAGGTATATGTGCTGTCGCATTGTTAAGAGGAATCTGAGGCCACAGTTGTCGAGAGAATCGGCAGATACTATGGAATTGCTTATAGGCATAGACTCTGTCCCGGAATCGTCTCTTCCGACCGAATCATCAAAAGGTGTACATTTGGTGGGGCTTGGATTGAAAGAAGCGACAGAATCGGCCAAAGCCAACAAATGCATTTGATCCAGGCTTGAAAGGCCGGGTAGATGTGAATGCGTTAACATATTGGTGAGAACCCGGGCCTCTTTTTGGCCAAAAATGGTTGTGTTCTTCTCAGTATGAGTTGATTTCTTGGGTTTTATATTAAAATTGAATGCATTTCTGCCGAGAATTTCATCCAAAGTCTCCTCGACTTGTGTTTTGAAGTTGGAGTCAAAGAGATTGTCATAATCTAACTCTTCGTCCGAAGACTTGTCTTTTGATTTGAATTCGTTTCTGTCGTCGGCTTCGATCAGAGCATAGAGAGGAAGGGGTCTAATGGATGTGATTTCGGTG
This sequence comes from Quadroppia sp. Gr-Ori-00064, assembly GCA_034700825.1. NCBI lineage: Eukaryota > Metazoa > Arthropoda > Arachnida > Sarcoptiformes > Quadroppiidae > Quadroppia > Quadroppia sp. Gr-Ori-00064. The sequence continues at coordinate 5,476 of JAQIXR010000949.1, forward strand.
TAGTCCAACTGAACCTCTTCTGCAATGATTGGAAAGTTTTCCGAATCCAAAGGACTGTTCTGTTGGTGTGGAGAAGACGGTGCGGCCACCGATAAAGTCCTAGACCTTAACCAAGAACGAGGACTTCGTTCGGATTCACTCTTTTTATCAAAACTTTGGCCAAAACTTTGCGGCAATTCTAATGAATTCCTCATTGAGAGCAAACACGCGACCAAATGGCCGAGTATTGCCCGAACCCGATATATTTTGCCGAATGCCAACAACTCCATCAATTGTTTCGGATGGTATTGAGGCAAAACAGGACAGGCCAGTCGACTGGCCTCGAATATACCGAAATCAGGCAAATGTGAAAAACTTGACATTTGTTTATCGCTTTTCTTTTCAGTTGTCGTTTGACAATTCTGAGCGCCGGTAGTCTTCTTGTGGTCGTTATTTACACCTGAGCCAAACTTATTCATCGATGGAGAGCGTGGAATAGCACTGGGATGTGATGGTAGACGCAGTTGTGACGACTCCTGTGCGTGGGATAAAAGCTCACTTTCTGTCAGAATTCTGGTGTCAGTGATTTCGACGGAAGAGTCGACCGATTCGGTCGAACAAATGCTTTTCCATTGGGTGTAAATCAACATTTCGTTATCCATTCCCACCACAAGTATACCATCTCTGACCCACGACAACTGCATTGGAAGAGGTGGTAAGCCGTCGGCGGTCACCAAATCAGTTGAGCGCAATGTCATCCATCGAATCTCATCACATCTGGTCAGCGGCGCCATAGAAGACGCCTGTTTAAGGAGTTGTCGATTTGAATGGGTGTTAATAGTTTTTTCTGATGTCTTCAAAGCTTGAAGATTGGCCTGAGCTATGTCTGTGGACACGGGTGTGAATAATGTGATTTTAGAACCGGCAGAGACTGTGAGGACATGAGAACCGTCTTCAGTGGACACCCAATCGAGTTGTACTAAAGATTTTTGAGATAAAGTGAATTGATTTCCCTTTTCTGCAATAATTCGTTTCAATGATTGCATTGTTGTATAACTCGGAACAGAGAGTAGGCGCTGAATATTACTCGTCCCCCTGTGTTCGGTCGAGTGCTCGTCCCCTCCACTCGTCAAACGACTGACCAATTTATTTGAAGTGCGTTTCTTTGTGAGGGATGTGTCGACCAATGGCTTCAATTCTATGCCTAAATTGAGATCCATTTGAGGCAAAGGAATGTTCTTTAGCTGAATGTTGTCCTCCAGAACCCATTCCGACCCTCCCGTCGATTCGCACTCTATTATAGCGAGGGTTACGTTAATAAACCTTTGATTTTCATTTCGAGAATTGGGTCGAGAGAAAGACTGGCCCTGTTTGTAGGCACAGGCAACCCGTCCACTGTAAGCACACGACACGTAGAGTGGATTTCCCGGAACTTCGAAAGAACTGGATTTTTCCTCTTTATTCAAAAGCATTTCCCATTCGACCCAATTATACTCGGGTGCAGCACTTGTACCATCTGTTTGTGCATTACATCTCCAAAAGCGAATCTTCCCATCACTACATGCGGTGACGATTAGATAAGGGGCAAAACAGGCCGGGTATATGTTGGAGGAACTGAGATGTCCGGCAGCGGGAGTCGCGTGAATCACTTCAACCTCTGGAGGCAAAAGCAATGCTTGAGTGCAAACCTTTTGGGTCGTGATCTTAAGGGGAGAGACGATAGAATGGGTTTGGGTTTGAGAGACCCTTTCGTTGAAGTTTTCCTGTTTTCCGCTCAAATCAGGGGAATTGCTTCGGGAAGAGGCATTCGAATGATCACTATCTTGGGTAATATGACTGTCCGGAACGTATGAATATTTAGTTCCATCAGAATGTGATGCAATGAGGAGTCGCCACATGTGGAGCACCGACTGTTGGCTCTCATTCTTCTCAATCACTACTAAATAAAAGGGTTCTTCGAATACAGCGCTGTGTCTGAGGTCTACCACAACGTCGAGAGAAGAGTCGGCCAAACCTTTCTGATTCATCTGTTTCTCATTCCAGGACAGGTAGGCATCGGAATTGTCGCCTCTAATCAGTTGTTCTTGAAATACATGCAATAATTGAGTGTTTTTCCAGTCGTGAACGGCGTCTGATATGGCGTTCAGTTCTAGTATACAACCGGGCCTTGCGGTCGACTGTAGACTAACCACTTTGAATGAGTCTCTGATGATGTGTCTATACTGCCCGGCCTCTGATGAAGTGCTGTCATCACTGATTGAAGGACTGATATCTCGTTTTCTATTCCTGCGTTCGGCGGACGAGACCTCTGCTAATAGGGTTCGGGCGTCGATAACGGCCTGGTATATACGTAACTGTTTTCCATCTGAGGCCACAAAGCAAGCACTCGGAGAGTTGGAAATGGATCCCAATGTTGTACTGGGAAGGAGGGTTGGAATCCAGGCCACGTTGGAAAAGGCAGACAATTCGAGTGAATTAATTCGAGCCAATTCTGTAACTCCACCTGATTTGGAAAGGGGTCCAACAGAGTCGACTCGCCATAAAATTAGTTCCGAACAGAAGCCCGTATTTTGCAATCCAAGGCTTTTCGACAAAATATCAGGAGTTGTCGGAGAAACGGCGGGACTGGAAGTTAGTGATGAGTTGGGAGTTCCGTTCATTGTCATCGAAATCCCGGGTAAGTTATGATGGGATGTGGTTAAGAGTAGAGGCAAAACTGGATGACAGGTCACGTCATTGACTCTAAATCGATGGCCACAGACTCGCGAGGAATGGCTTATACTGACAACTTGTGTGAAATGAGATCCCTCTCCAAAACCCAAATTCCAGAGATTGAGAGATCCGTTGATATGTTTGGTTAAGAGACAGACAGTTGGCGTTCGAACTGATATTGGGTTGGATTCGACTTTAAGTGGAATCGACTTATTTGTGTCATTCGACTCAATGTCTGATTGGACTGAAGAGGAGTTTGGAAAGAGAGCCGACTTTAGGTCGAGGTAAAAGTTGGGGGAATAGAGTGCTATGTTGTGAGACATTGTGGCCGCGTCTCCGAGGGGTATGGCGTTTGGGATTCTCGCAGAGAAGCTGATCTGTGGCTGACGGAAGGAACTGGGACTCGACTCATCCAACCATTCTATTAGCCTAAAAGACATTCGATATTACTATTTAAAAGACATATATTTGTCTTAAGACATACCAAACCAAAAGACTTCCGTCCAAAGGATAGACACTGAAAAGTAGGTCTGAGTGCGAATGCCATTCCTTAATGAGTGCCTCTAATTTCCTATCCAAAAGATCTCCTAATTGTGTCTGATTTGTATGATTCGCGGCATTCAGTTCTGTGGCCAAAGAGTTGGACGAAGAGGTGGTGTGAATACTCTGACGACTTCCCACCGGTTGGCTGTCCTCGTGTTCGGTCTCGTCGTGAGAGAAGGCTTTGTTTAAATGTTTGGAACCTTTGATACCAGTTTGAGGGATAGGTTTTCGGAATTTGCGGTTCGATTCAGCCGTTGTGACACTTGCACCTTCCGTTTCATCGGTGTCCCCGCCATCGGCCTCACCTCCAGTATCGCTTCCGACGTCACTTTGCGCTAAATTTGTTTCGTTTTGTATTATTTTTAAACTGATTTCTTGTAATATCTTTTCAGCCGATTGTGTGAAAAACATCTCTTTGTTGTTAAGCCAATGGATAACAAAAGTGGGTTTTGTTGTGCTGTCGGCGCCGCTCGAGTGGGTCGACAGACTCGGCACTAAAGGTATATCTGTTTCAGCGTTAATACTGGCTGTCAAGTGAAAGTGAAGTCCCGGAGCCATAGCTGTCCCATGAATACCGAAAGTGTGAAAATCATGTACACTGAAAGTAGAGGGAAGGGTAGGAATGGGTCCTCCATTCAGCTTAGTCTCATCGGTGGTCACTTGTTGTCTCTTTTTGAATTGACTCAAAGACTTCATTTGTTTCAGTTTTTGCATAATCTTCTGTCTGTGCCGTTGAGTCTGTACTCTAGGAATGACATAATTGGAAAGTCCTTCGATTTGACTCAAGTTAACCAAACCGTCTTCAGGAAGAAGAGTCTGAACCCAAAGACGACATATATTGTCTCGACAGGAGGTCACCAACATATTGGCCACTGACCCGCGGGGCAGGTATTTACTGACTTTGCGCCACGAAATGCCTGTGACTGCCCGGGGATGTGCTATATATATGAATGAGAACTCCATTTCCGTGTTATTGACATTCAATGACTGCTGAATGTGTTGTCCATTCTCTTCGATCCTTTCCAGCAATGTCTTCGCTAAGGAACTGCTTTTGGCGGCGCTTTCGTACCATATTTTGACCAAACGATCGGACTTTCCCGCAGAAACAAACAGAGTTCCGTCGGGAGAGAAACGGAGGAAATGTACGGGCGTTGAAGTCGTGCACTGCCAGACGCACAGCCATTCACTACTATCCCCTTCTTCTGTATTGCTATGATTTGTATCACATTTTATATGGAGTTCATTATCGTCGGGCGCCGTATGACTGATTAGGTGCCACATCCGTATCGTTTGGCCTCCGGTCAAGAGTTTGTTTCCCTCGAGATTCCAAGAGATGACACTTATGTGAGAATCGGTTTCAATACAAGACGTTTGAATCCATTTGTAGTCGAGCTTATGGGCCGACACCTGATGGAGAAGAGGTGTCGGTTCGAAGACACATATCTTGTGTCCATAAGCGGCGCATATCTTCCCGACGTCTGTCGAAGAGTCGATGCAATCGACTTGAATATTGCCATAAAGAATGCCTGCAATGATTTGCACCCTTTGGAGACTTGAGGACAAGATTACGACATTACAGCCCGAACTGTAGGCCACAAACGGTATGCCTTCAACAGATCCAACGCTATAGCAATTGTCACCTGAATTGACGGCTCCGGTCAGCACCTGATGGCAGTTCATCGCAATCCGATTCATCTGTTCCTTCATTTCGTCAAATCTGTTGTCTTTTTGTTTCACTCATTTGTTTCAAACAACAAACCATTTATTATCCAAACTATCGATCATTTGATTTGACTTTCAATTCAATCATCAATTGATTCAAACATTGAAGACATCAATGGTTTAGTCATATCTAAAACAAATAAAACAAAACAAACATTAATTCAAACATTAATTCAAACATTATTTCAATCATTATTTCAGTCATTATTTCAAACATTATTCAAATTAATGCAAAATTACTTTTCAATTGATTTTCAAATAATGTTTTGTTTTATTGATTAATAAATTATTGAATATTTTCTTCATTAATATTATTGGGTTTTCATTGAGTTTTGTGTTCAATATTTGTATAATTTGTATAATTAATGATTAATAAAATTGTCGTTAAATTGAAAACAATATAATGTTTGAAATAATTGAATTCAAACATCAAAACACATTCAAAGGCAAACGAATCGTCAAAACACCCAAAAATCAAAACAACATTCAATGCATTACTCATTGATATTATGCTTCACTTTCATCACAGACTCTATTATACGTCAAATCAATTGTTTTTTTAGGCATTCATTTCATAAGAATTTTTATTGTAAAAAATTAACATTAAATCTGTTTTTAATGACTTTTTATTTTATTATTTCACACAAAAAACAAATTATTTTTATTATCTTATGATTTATGTCTTTTATTCAAACTTCAAACACCCCCTGAATACGTCCCCCCTGTTGTAAAACCCATATAAATGCCATAAACTTTTATAACTTTTCGGATCAGTTGAAGAAAAAATTGATGGTTTGTTCAAACAATTGATCTAAAAATTAAGAGATCTTTACTTATATTGAAGTCTAAGAAATATATGAATTAATGACAAATGAAATAAATTTTTGAAAATGTTTTGAAAATTGTTTTTGATTTTACAAAAGATTTAATGAGTTTTGAATTTTGTCGACAATTTTATTGCTTTTATTAATTAATGACAACTAATTGGATAATTATATTCTCAATAGTGTCTCGTCATATATACCTGTGCTCTACCTGTGCTCTACACTTATACACAGGTATCTGTGCTCTAGAATACCTGTGCTTATTAGGCATACCTTATTAGGCATACCTAATAGTTTGTTTGTATTATTAATAACGACTTAATCTTATTATTTGTGAATTGTTTTTAGAAAATATTAAATGATATTAATTTGTAAAAAATATTACAAATAAATGAAATATTGATTTATATTTGAAATAAAATTTCAATCATTTTTGAACAAAACTTTGTTTTTTTCATTTAATAAAATTTGGACGAAATTTATGAACAATTTGTTTGAAAGCATTGATTTTGGCCAAGAATTTAGGGATCGTTTGCTTATAATCGGAAGTCGGAAGCAATGGATGTTTGAGTGCATTGAATGTCACAAATGAATACAAATTGCAATATATATTAAATCCCTTTACGAAAGCCATCGCAAAAATGGTGAGTCTTTGACATCATTTCGTTTAATTTAATTGAATTTAAACTCAATTAAAACCAATTTATTGTCTCAAAGGGTATTGATATTAACCACAAGAATGACCGAAAGGTGCGCCGAACGGCCCCTAAGAGCAAAGACCCTTATTTGCTGCTATTGGTTAGGGTATGTCTAAACACGTGTTCACCCTTTCCTCTGATTGCTATTCACACTAATATTGAATCAATTGATCCAATAGTTGTATCGATTTCTCGCCCGAAGAACTGGTCAGAAGTTCAACAAAATCGTATTAAAGCGTCTTTTTATGAGTAAAACCAATCGCCCGGCGCTTAGTCTCAAGCGATTGGTCAGTACTTGACGTCATTTGATGTCTTGATTGCAACTAACCTTTGGTTGTGTTCACAGAAAATCCAAATGAGTAAAACGGAAAGGGAGGGGAAGATAGCTGTGGTGATCGGAACCATTACCGATGACCTGCGTCTGTATGACGTGCCGAAGATAACTGTCTGTGCCCTACGTGTGACGAAGAGTGCGAGGGCTCGCATACTGAAGGCCGGGGGAGAGGTCTTGACTTTGGATCAGTTGGCCGTTCGCTCGCCCAGGGGTGAGAACACTGTTCTCATTCAGGGGCCGCGTAATGCTCGGGAGGCCTGTAAGCACTTCGGTCCAGCACCGGGAGTGCCGCACAGCCACACCAAGCCTTATGTGCGCTCAAAGGGCCGTAAGTTTGAGAGAGCGCGGGGACGTCGGGCCAGTCGTGGCTATAAGAACTGATTTATATTGAAATTGAATTAATTTTGAAAATAAACTTCATTTCAATGAAACATATTTTGACTTTTATTTCATTTTTAACCAATTTATACAAAATTTTATATTTTTTAGTAAATATTGACTAAATTTTTGTCATTTTATCAAAAAATGCATAAATTTTGTAAAAAAATTTATAAAAATGTGAATTAATTTATAAAAAACTCTTTTTGTTGAAACGCTATGCCATTGGTTTGGGTCTGAGTTCGGATGGCGTTCACAAAAGCCGTTTCCTGTTGTAGTGAAGCCGCGTCCTGTTGGCCAGTGATCTGCCATATGAGTAGAGCCCTGTCGTCAAGACTTCCCATCCATTGATTCGATGAATAAAAGGGCGGAAAAATGTTATTAAACTCTTGTGAAGTGTTTTTCGACATTGCGTTCAGTTTTGCTAATGAAATGAATTTGAAATATCGTTAAAACGAAATACAAATACAAATAATGATTGTCTGAAACCTCTATTAAGTCCAGAACCGCATAAATTGCAGACAATGTTGTCTTTGGTTTCACTAATGTATTGCAATTCCTGTTCCACTTTGACCTTCATTTTGTGAACCCTTTCCTCTTCTGTCTTCAATTTGTCAAAACTGTTTTCAATGAATTTGAGTCTTGAGTCCAACTCCCTCTTGAGCTGTTCCGCCTCATCCATAGCCAAATGACCCTCTCGTTTCTCATGCAATGCTATCTCTCCCAAACTCTCCAATTCTTCGGCTCTTTTGGCGATCTCTTGCGCCAAGTCTTGCATCTTATGCTTCTCGATGTCGAACATGAGTTTCCTCTGTTCGAGCACATGCTGTTCGCTCTGCAAAGCCATACTCTTGTGCTGTATTTGTGTCTCTTCTCTATGAACTTCACTCCTCTTCACTTCGATGTCGTCAAACAATCTCTTCATTTCATCCCTATCTCTATTGAGACTCTGTTTTAAATCCAATTCTTTGAGATTCAATTCATTTCTCTTGATTTCCAACATTGAGAACTCGTCCTTCAGTTTGATCCGCTCTTCAGCGCATTCCTCGCTATCTTTCCTAAGCTTATCTCTGATGGAATTGCACTGAATGTCAAACAAATGACTTTCCTCTTTCAGTCTTCTTCTATCACTTTCTAATTCCAGTTTCTCTTCAATAAGTCTTTTCTGTTGTGTTTGTATTAATTGTTTTTGCTCTTCAATGATATCATAAAGTTTTTTGTGCTCTTCATTGCATCGGTTCCTTTCAATCTCCAACTCATTGACCAATGAATGCCAGTTGACTTCAACCTCATCCAAGTGTTTATTCTTTACCTCAATGTCTATGAATTTTTCTTTGAGAATCGTTTCTTGTTTTGAGATCACATTTCGGTGCAATTCTTCAATTTGTTTGCCATTTGTCTCCCATTTGCTCAACAGAGCCTCTAATGATAATCCATGGTTTTGTAGGGCATTCACAGACTCTATCTCTTGCTCTTTGATCCTTCGGATGCGATTGATGTCCTGTTCATGTTCTTCGCTCAGCTTTTTGGTTGTGTTTGAATGCATTTCTTTTAATCTCTCCACTTCTTTATGCCATTCATTCTCGAGGTATTGAACTCTTTCATTATGTCTTCGACGCATATCTTCAATGTCTTTCTCGCTTTGATTTAACTGTGATTTTAAGTCACTTATTCTTCGATCCCTTTCCTCCTGAACCCTAGATATAGGCAATTGAATTAATTTCTTTAAAAACCAACAAATGAGACAAAGATGTGGTGGAAGTGATCAGTGATTAGAAATCCATACAATATTTAGCTATAATTCAAATATAATTTTCTTTTATATAAAGTTATTTCAAACTATAACACAATTTTCACAATCAATTAATTCGAATATAATTTTTGTTTTAATTTTTTAAAATTAATAATTACAGCAAAAATAGTAACAAATTATTGAAATTTGAAATTTCTATATATTATTATTAACTGAAAATGTGTTGAATTCGCAACAGTTTTGTGATTTGAGTGGAAATAAAATTCAATGATTTTTTAGAGAAATCGTTTGAAAAAAGGATTTTTATAAAAGCTTTTTAGACTTTGATTTTCTAACTTTAAAAGACATTCCTTTGGGAAGGAAAGGCATTCTTGTTATACTAATTAACTTTGAAATGTTAGCTTTGAAGCCATACATACTATGCCATCGAATCCTCTATTGTATGAAATATTCTGACGATTCAAACAATGATAAATAGTATTTGTTTGAGATATAGTGAAATGAATTCATTATTAAAATATGATTTTGTGATGACTATTGTTTGGGTCACTTGTGATATACTCTCTTATATTCACAAATACATCCATTCATCAAATATTCATTACATTTAGACTAATATATTGTATGAGAATATAATTAATGGTTATTTTGTTTTATGAAAATTTTGTTTTATGACTATATTCTTCAATAATAACTTTGACCTAATTTTTATTATTATTTTTATTAATAATAAATAATAAAACATTTAATAGTATTAGTATTTATAGTTATAATTATTTTCTCAAAAATATTGAGCGATAAAAATATGTTTATTAAAACAGAATATTCTTCTGAAAAATATTGTCTCAATTATTGGTGAAATGCAAAGAAAGAATGATTTTCAATAATATCTAACAAAAAATTCATAGAAAACTAAATAAATTGAATTTTCTTTTGAATTATTTATCAACACTTGAAAAATTGCACCAAAAAAGTAATGGAATTTTTTATTTCACATTTGATTAGAGAATATTCTTGAATAACAACATAAATGTCTTTAGATATCGATTGAAAAGAATTAATTCAAATTTCACATAAAATGTAAATATTTTTCCAAAAGCAAAATATAAGATAAACACTCTTTTGGACGACTCTTAACCCAAAACTATTCCCATTTATTGATATAAATGTATAATAAATATAAAATATATATATTTTTATACATTTTCAATGTTTACTTAGTTTTTATAATTTTCAAAACTGATAGAGTATTAGAAATAGAGATCTTTTCACTATTTTTTCTGTTAAGAAATCCTAAATAAAAAGTGTTTTAAAAAAATTATTTTTATAGCAATTCTTTTTATTATATTTTTTTAATACAAAATATACTAAACAGTATTTCTCATATTATCTCATCTTTTTTCCAAGAGTTGTTTTCGTTTATTTATCGATCAAAAGAAGAAAAAATTGCTTGAAATGAGAATAAGTATAGACAGACAAAAGACTGAATTACTTTCATTCTTGAAAATTATTGAACAAAATAATAGTATATTATATTAACGTATAATTTATGATAGCTTTATATGAAATACAAAATCATTACAATTTCGCTCAAATTGAGTGCATTTTATGTCATAGTTTGAAATTTCAAATCAAATACTGATACAAAAAATACTTACATCTCTTCATGTCGTTTATACATATCTTCAGTCATTTTCATCTGTTGTCTATATTTTGTCAACAAAACAAATATTTTATTAGAATTAAGATTATAATTGAGTTAAAAGTATTTCAATTTAAATCAATTTAAAAATATCCGAAACATCTGTCGGTCTATTGTTTTGTATAGATTTTGCAAAATTTCAAATTTCTCTTCAATTTTCTAAGAAATTATTATTCGTTTTGCTTTTAGTTTCTATTTTTAACAATATTTTATGAATTCATGTAATAATGTCTCAAAAAAGTATATTATTTGTGAATATTCTTAAGAATTAATGTCTGTTATAAGGAATGGATGTTTTGGGAGTGGAATAATGTTGTTGTGATTACAAATACAATCAATTATTGTTTAAATTCTAGTATTTTTGAAACAATTCATTAAAAATCTTCAGAAAAAGCATTAATTTTATAAAATATAATTTATTTCAAAGTCTCACTCATGTAATGAAGTCATTATTTTAAGTTCTTCGCAATGATTTGATTTGAATTGAGTTAACGTTTCATTTAAATATGTTTTCTCCAATTCAAGCATTTTTATCTGAAATGAAAATATTTTATTTATTTATTTATTTCTGATTTTATCAACAAATTAGCGAAATATTAATATTTTGTTTTATAATTATAACTTATATACAATCAATTGCTATACACGTATTGTAGGTCTTTATCGATCAGTCATTGCATTCAAATTGAATGTCGAAAATATTCTTATAAAAGCTGTCATTACATAATGAAAGGGAAATAGATTTGAGTCAAAACATGAATTTAATATAAAAATCAATGAAAGAGAAAAAGTTGAAAATTAATTGAATGAAAATATTGTTGAAAAAGAAAAACTGACAAAACGTATATACTTTCCAATATCTCATACATTGTATGTCTAAAAAGTAATCCAATTATAGGATTAATTCTTTCATAATCTGAAGTAAACATAAAAATAATAATGTAATCGAAATTATATTTTCGAGAGAGAGAGAGAGAGAGAGAGAGAGAGAGAGAGAGAGAGAGATCG
>JAQIXR010000950.1:0-17125 GCA_034700825.1 Quadroppia sp. Gr-Ori-00064
AGAGAGAGAGAGAGAGAGAGAGAGAGCGAGAGAGAGAGAGAATAGAGCAGAGACACAAAGTCTGTCTGCCATCCCATCCCCACATCACATCACATCTGCATTTGTTTTTCTTTTCATTACATTTTCTTTTGGTAAGAAAAACAAAAAAAATTATTTCTTTCATTCAATGGTTTTGTGCTTTAAATGCTTTGATATCTGTTATGTTCATCACTACTCATCACAACCAATGCCTAAAGCATTCATTCATTCATTCACTTTTATAATACAATTAAATTAGTCTCAATTGTACTCTCTCTCCATCTCTCTCTCCCTCTCCCCTTTAGACTCCACTCTGAAAAATACTAAACATATTTATTATATAAAAAGTGCAAAAATTATATAAAAACTGATAGAATTGAAATGAATTGATAGACAACTGGAATGTAAAGCGAGATTCACTTATGAAATAACAAATGCATTGAACTATAATTGAATGCAAATTCAAACAAAACGTTACGTACATTGAATTCATTGATAAAACAGACATTTCTTATATTAATAAAGAGAAAAAAAAGTGTAAAAAAATAAAAGAGAAAAATAATTTTACTTTAATTATATGTGAAGTGAAAGTATTGTATAGCCATTCATATGGAAATTCATAGCAAAAGACATTGATTTATTTCAGTCGTTGTTGTCTAAGAATTCAATTATCTATTCTTATTCACAGCCATTACTTTCTCCGTGTAGTAAAGGCTTAGTATTTATTCTTCTCCTCAAAGATCTCTATTTCATGTGCACTTAATTCACAGATTCATTCCATTCATTCATCAAACAATCAAACATTTATTCAGTTTTTTTTGAGCTCAAAGTTTTCTTCGATTTTTTTCTCGACTCTTATTATAACATATTATATATAGAGTATTAATTTTTTTTTTGGAAATGCCTTTCCCTTTAGCACCAGAACCACACACACATATGATGTCAGATGTGATGATTATATTTTTTTGTAATTTCTCTTTCACTCAAAAAATAATTATGTTTTTTAAGAGTTATTTTCTTTTAAGATATTATATATAAATGTTTTTAATATACAATACATTATGTGTTTTATAGCAATCGTTGCACTTATACAACAAAAACACTCTTTTCATTGTTTGACAAAACTATTGTTCAAATAATAATAATAGTGTTAGTGTTAGACACGGATCGGATGATAGAGTAGTCGGCGATCAAAACCGATTTCATCAAATTTAATCTGATTTCATTGAATGCAATCTATTTTTGTTCACTAATTGTAATGATATCTCGTTTTTGTTTCGCTCTCTTATTCTCTCTCATTCTCTCTCATTCTCTCTCTCTCTCTCTCTCTCTCTCTCTCTCTCTCTCATACTCTCTCTCATACTCTCTCTCATACTCACTCTCATCCATACAAACTTTTGTGCCAATAAATAGCAATTTTGGCGATACTTTTAATCGGGTTTCCGTTCGCTATTATGCAAATAAAACTGTTATTATTTTCACTCTCGAATTGATGTCTTCATTGTCTCCTATCGTCGTCTCGACACTCCATTCACTTCGTCGATGTCTTCGACAAATTCAATGCATTTGTTTTCACTTGATTTCAATTAGCCGTAAAAATTGTTTTCAAACTTAACCCAAACCTCTATTTTGTTGTTGTGTTACTTGAGTTAACGATTTGTTATTTTTATTTTTATGGATTTGTTCCATCAATTGTGAATATTAAGGGCTCACATATAGACATAAGGGCACAGGCATTGAGCGCCGACACATACACACTGTGTGTATGCGTTGGCCTTATGTTTAGAATTAAGTTCTAAAGCCTTTAAGTAAAGCAAAATTGATGCAAAACTAACGCCTATTCTCTTTTGCAAAAATTATTTCATAACTTATAGCCTCAATAACCTTATGAAAAGAGTAATGTGTTCAGAGCACTGGCAGTATATGTGTGTGCCCAATGAGCACCGGAATATTACACACAAGTGAAGTGAATGGCAAAAACTCAATTGTGATCACTCATGAAATATCGATACAATCTTAGGGCTGAGTTAATGCATGCGGAGAATAATGTATGACATATTGATTGATGTTTTGGCTCTAAGTTTATAATCTCCTTATATTAATTGAGATTACATTCGGTGCCCAACAGTACTGTGCACTCCATTCACCTCTAAATCAATATGTCTTTACCTTTTCATACTCTACTTCAGCACATGTAATGTCATTCATAGTCGAGAGAAAATGTTATTTACTTTGAGTTTTCATATAATATAACATAAAATGCATTTTTGTTATTCTTTCGACTAAAACATTATTTTTAATTATGTTTTCTCTTAAACACTATAAAAATGTTTTTAAAAATTTACATAAAAATGACATAAATTAAAGTATTCGTATTTAAAGTATAAAATGTAAAAATCATTTCGTTATTGATTATGAGTTTCGAAAAATATTTTGTTTAATGTTTAAAAACTTTTGAAACATTTAAAAAATTATTTTTTTAAATAAGAATTTAATTTTAATCAAAAAAAATGAATTAATTTTTGTTTGAAAAATATTTATTTCATTTAAGCGTCAAATTTATGATAGAAACTCTTAAACGTTTTTGTGGTTTAATTCTTTATAAACTTTTTTAAACAGAGTTTTTTTTACTGTCGACTACAGTATGAATGAGACGGATATATATTGATAATAAGGCACTTAATATTTCTGGTGACTTATTCCGGGTCTCAATCAGAATCGGAATCATTCGTAACTCGACTTTTTTTATGTCTAACCACTTTCGACAGTCAGTCCCTATTGTTATATATTTTCTTCATTTCATTTTCATTTTGGGCTTTAAAATACAAAACGATGAGAAGTGTAAGTGAAAATTGCAAGAGTTTTAGAGTTTTTTTTTATTATCCAAAAAATCAATTTATTATTTTTTATTGAGTTTTCAATTTTTATACCAATTTTTTCTCTGTTGAGTCCGTCTGTAATCATAGCAATGAAGCAATTTTTGTAATCGTTTAGACTTTTTCTTCGTTCAATTTTTGGCTCAAATGCACCCGTTTTTTGTACTCCGACAGCATTTTTGTGTTATTTAATCTCCAGTAGAAGACCCGAATTCCAACTCTAACCAGTTGTTTGACATCACTGGCCCCCTGTCTCACAGTGTCTGTGCTCTCTATTGTATAGATCTATTGCTATATCTAATTGAGCGAACAGTGCATTGGATTGCATTGCAATACAAGAATATGTGTCACAATTGCTATTATATCGTACAGTAGTCCTACACACACATGATTCCTGTGCACATACACACATACAGTGTTTGCATCCTTTCCCTATTTTCTGGAGCTCTCGGTGCTCTCAATGTATGTCATTCTTTTGGGCGAAAAACTAGTTATACTTCAAGTGTATGAGGCACTGGAGAATTGAATGGCTGTGCAATTCCTGTGCGACTCATACTATTCATTGGCGAATGAAATTCATCGATACATGCATTGAGGGTATCGGCGAAGAGCGGAATATTCTCCCCCTTTTTCGCTATATAATGATGAAGATTATCC
This sequence comes from Quadroppia sp. Gr-Ori-00064, assembly GCA_034700825.1. Taxonomy (NCBI): domain Eukaryota; kingdom Metazoa; phylum Arthropoda; class Arachnida; order Sarcoptiformes; family Quadroppiidae; genus Quadroppia; species Quadroppia sp. Gr-Ori-00064. The sequence continues at coordinate 3,552 of JAQIXR010000950.1, forward strand.
CTTAAGTTAGACAACTTTGCAGTAATTTTTCATATATTTCAAACCAAAAGTGTTTTTTGAGTATAAAAAGCCATCGAAACTTAATATCAAAAAATCTCATCTATTTGTATGTCATTGGAGTGCTGTTACGACTCGACCCAAAAAATACATTATTTGACGATTGAGTTGAAAATCAAAGAAAATCAATCGATTGATTGAAAATAAAATAATTCATTTGATATAAAATCAAATTTTAATTCAATTACTGGACAAATGATACGGAATTTATAGGATTTTTTATACACTTATAACAAATATTTTGTTTACATTTGAATGAGATTTAATGAACAATCGATTGCTTGAGATATTTATTGAAATGAAATGTTTGTTATTTTGGAATTTATTTTGAAATTAAGGGATGGCCAGGAAGTGATGTGTGCAGGGACATCTGGAACATTTTCATATTATAGATGAGATCTGTAATCATATATATGTTATGAATTCAGACTTTTGGCAAAATGTGATTCAAATGAGTAATGATTTTCAAGTTTATATATATCTATTGAATATTATATTTTTTTTTCTTATATTTTTCATTTGATTTGTTTGAAAATATCGTTTCAAACTCTGATATCACGCAAACATGAGATTTTCAAGTTTTGACCCGAAGTTAAATTAATATTTTTTTGTGAGAAACTGTTTTTGAAATTGTTTTTTCTTATGTAATTCTGTTCTTTGAATTGCAGACAATTGTTATGAAAGTGAAAATATATTTTTTATTGAATCAAAAACAACAATAAAATCAAAAAACAAAAAAAACAAAAACTACTCATAAAAGAGAAATAAATTGCATTTGTTTTTTGTGTAAGTATTTTGCATAAAATCATTACTTATTTTTTCTGTTGGATAAATGCAAAGAATCCCTAAGTTTTTTATATGAACACTTAGTGGGTTTTGTAATGATCGACGGGTGCTCTCATACTCTCATACTCTCTTTTTTTCTGCAAATACTTGAGTCTATTCTTCAAATTGATTGCTCAGAAGTAGAATATTCTGCAACAAAGACCCAATAAATGAGTTCAGAATTTGAAAATTCAATTCACTGTTAATTTGCTTTAAAACATAAATAATATGTAATTTGATTTAAATTGCTTTCAATTCTTTGAAAATTATTTATTTAAATTGAAATTAAGGGTAAATTTTAAATAAAAAAATAAGTTTAAATAATTGACACATTTTTTATCGTATAAATCAATACAAATTTGTTTGTTTTGAACTTTTTTTTGTTCAAAAATGTTTTAATTCATCTCATCTTTTGATTGATTTATTGATCGATTTTTGTCTAAATAGTGTATAATCTTTTGGTGGGAATCAATTCGGTATAACATTTGGTGCATTCATTCGAGAGAAACATTTCATAGAAAAAAGTAACCCTTTTTATGATATGAAATGGTCTATAACAACCTGTCCTCAGTTCTATATGTCCGGGTTCACAGCAAATCGATTCGAAGCAAATTTCTCACATAAAGTGAAAGGTTATCTAAAGAAAAAAAGTTTAGTTTTTTTCGTGAAAATGAGTTTTATTTTATTATTATTTTTTTGAAACGATTTTTATTTAAAAATCAATGAATTTTTCATTCGATTCATAGCTAAAGAAATTGGAAATTTTTGAACAAAAATTATTAAACATTTCTTCGATTAAATTATTAAAAAGTTTCACCAAAAATATCAATAATTGTTTTCATGGTTTTATAACTCAATTTTAATTCACTTTTCATAAAATTTTAAATATTTTTTCATAAGATTTGTCGAAATATATCATTTGAGAGATAGATATAGTCATTGATAATGACTTTAGTCATGAAATTGTTTGTTAGTCTAAAACCTAATCTCAAGCCATAAGAAGAAGTGATAAATCTTTTATTAATTAAAGCTTTAATAAAAATTGGATCAATTTTTTGTATTTCTTCATTGAATAGAGAAGTGAACAAAAATATATAATAATTTTGTCGTCTATTGAATCCCAATTTGATGGAAGAGTTTGAGATAAAGTGCTATTTTGTTGTTGCCTTTCCATACAATTACGTTCACTTCAGCGATCACTTTTTGGCAAACTTTTTGTCCAATTATTCATTTTGATGGTCAGGAATTGTATGCATGTGTTGAGAAGTGTTGGATGTGCTGAAAGTGTTGCCAAAAGAGACGCTAAAACTTATTAATATTTAGCGATATTTTCTTCTTCTTTGGCGTTAGAAAACATTTTGACGCAATGTCAACGTCTATGTATGAATGAGGAGCACAGGGATGCTAATGGCATGAATTGGGCGATGATATGAATATCCATTAGAGTTCTCATCTCACCATTGAATGGGTCATTCACTAACACCACTGCCATCTTCGTCATCATCACAACAGTCTTTGCCATCAGTAATGCTAACACGGAATCAGTTTTTCGTATTTATTTGCTTATCAAAGGACGAGAGCTCTGGAGCCGAGAGAAGGGAAGGCCTGACAGGGCATGTATGTGCAATTAAGGCACTGGCGACAGCTATAAATGAATCCACCCATAGATTGAGATAATGAACACCCTTTTGTTTTCGTGGATCAAGTCTGGGCTCCTATTATAATATACAACGACATTAACATCAATGCAATTGTTTCGGTCAAAAGGCCTACACATATAGTAATAGAGTTTCAGCAATACTAACACTAAGTATCGCAACGACTGTTTCACGAGAAGCTATTGTATTATAAAACGTTAATCGACTCAATGAATGCATTCAATATCGCCATTCAATTGTCCATACATTCAATACTACTTTCCATATATTCTTTCTATTGTTTTCACTCAAATTGTATTACATTTTTTGTGCTTTTTTTTGTTTTGTTTAGCCTTTCCTTCACTGCCTTAAAAGAAAACAAATTTAGTGATCGAACAAAAGTTTAATCAATTCGTCAAAAGAGTATTTTATTTAAACATTTGACGTCTAAACACAAATTGGGTTTTAGTAATACTGTATATGAATTCAATACACAGTAATAGACACTAACATTTCGTTCATCCCTTAGGGTATTGTGCATAAAGATGTGGGCCATTCTCTCTCTCTCTCTCTCTCTCTCTCCCTCTCTCTCACTCATCGACAGACAATAAGGGGCACAAAATGAAGAAATAATATTTTCGTTACCTTTTCTTCTCTTGTTGTTTGACTATAGAATTATTATTATTATATACTACCTGTGCCTATAGTCTACCGGTGTCTCTGCACTGACCAATAGTCGATAGCATATTCATAACCACTGCGTGAAGAATAATCATTATATCGATGGCCACACATAACACATATTGCCATCAATAGACGAGAAGATAATATCTCTATAATATTTGTTGAGAGAAAATATGGACTTTTTTTGTGGCGAAAACTCTATTAAAAATTTTTAAACTACTTTTAACTTAAGAGAGAAAACTTCTTCAAAAAGATATGATTATATTTATTGTTGTTTTTCTTTTGTCAAAAATAATTTTTCTGCTCTTCTTCTCAGTGTCTCAAATAATAATATTTTTCGCCTCATTCCCGACATCTTTTTCTAACTCCCTTTCCCTTTTCACTTCATACTTATTGTATGCAAGAAATGTAAATCTCTTTTCATTTTTACTGTTTATTTCGGTTTCAATTTTGCTCAAAAAAATGTTTGCAGACGTCGTCTCTCTCTCTCTCTCTCTCTCTCTCTCTCTCTCTCTCTCTCTCTCTCTCTCTCTCAAGAGTTATATAAAATAATTTATTATATCTTTTAAAATATTTTAAAAGAGTTATAGGTTAGTGAAGTTATGCGCACCTGATATTCAGGGTTATATTTGAGAAAAATATTCTGAATAAATTATCTCATTGTACGCCAAATATAAACATAATTTTCAGTCAAAGTGTCAGAAAAATCCCCTTAAATTATAAATTATATTTTCGAAACACTTTTTTTGAAAATGAATTTATTAAACAAAACATAAGAAAAATATATTTTTGTTTCATTTTTATCTCATATTTAATATTAGTTTTTAATTCATTTCAATTATCCTCGACTTTATTAATACAGACATTGTTTTGGATTTTCAATACTTTTCAATGAAATATATTTTATAACCGATTCTTATCTCAATATAAAAGCCTATTATCAATAGTATTGACGTTTTTTTGGTTGTGTTTCTTATTTACAATTTATTACAATTTATTTTCATTTCATTTCAATGTAATCGCAAAAAAGTGGAACAATTTATCACTAATTTGTTGTAATAAACACTTTTATGATTAATATGTCATTGGATTTGATTTTCGCAAAAAATATTAATAAACAGTTGTTTTAAAATACATATCAAAAGAGAGAGAAATAAAATGAAAAAAAATAATAAATGGTTTAGTTTTTTGATGTGAATTTTGTTGTCTTAATTATACAGATCTGAAAATATGAGTCGATTTTCATATTTAATTCAAATCTCATTGATATTTGTCGTACGTTTTGTTGCACGCTATGCACATCCCTATGCCTTATAGGGAACTGCACCTGATTTTCGAGTTTGCACATAATCTAAATAATCGTCGCTATAATTGACGTCCGGATGAGAAATGTGTTCACAAATCGATGTCAAAGATTAGCAAAAAAAAAAAGCATTTGATTTGAATAAATATCATATTTTTGGCTCCAATTCTGTCCCAATGTTTCTATCGGTAGACAAACAAATAATGCAAATGAAATGTAAGCAAATATACTGTTTATATACCCCCGTCCAAAGCCAGGGGTACGGTATTTACGATTGTGTGCTATAGATATTGGTTTATATGTTTGTTGTTTGTGATATTAAGCGGAAAAACTTCACTAATTTTCGTGAAGACATTCACATAAATTACATTCCTCTTCAATAAGGAAGAGCTGAATAGGAAAATAAAGTATTTATCTCTAGTTTTTTTGGTCTATAATTACAATTATATTGAATAAAATGCCAATAAATAGTGAGATCGCAGACAAACACATATACTGTACTGTTTTTTTCCCAGTGCTCTGAAGACAACCAACATTTGCTTCTTAAGGATAAATCATATTATGTTTTCTCTTTGGGTGAGAGTGAGTGAGGAATGCCTTTGCCTTCAGTTATGCTAATCATTTGGATATATGTTTTTTTGTATATCTTTTTTATATGAACTGCTTTTTCCATTCACAGTCCTATTGAGAGCTCACGAATTGAGTGCCAGTGCTCAGAGCACGCGATGTACTTTCCTATCGATAATCCAAAGGTCTTTTAAAAGTGAAAAAAATATTATTTATTTTTTTCAAATGAAACAAATTTTTGTTTATTTCCTATTTTTCGGTTTAGTTTCACTTGTTTTGATTACATGGCATTCAGTGAGCGAACAGACAGTCAGACTGTGAGGAAAACACTGTAGAAAAACATTACATAGACTTTGATATCAATAATATTATTCGTCGACTCATTGAATGTGAAATCAATTATCTCTACCTCTTTTGGATTGTTTATTTTGATGTTTATTCCACTATTGACTGAAAAGCCCCTTTTGTTATGCAATTTCCTATTCAAATCACCTGAATTTCTCAATCAGTTGTGCCTAAAATACATGATTATTATTAAGTAAACTGTTTTTGGTTATTGTTATGGCATTACATATATACACACACATCGAGTGAGAGTGTATTTCCCTTTAACGACACAGTTATTTAACACCAGTACTCCATATACTTTAAGGGGGGACTTTTGGCTCGAGATAAAAGAGTGATTCAAATATTTATATATAATTTTATATTTAGTTTTTAACGAAAAACGAAATCCATTTTCACATTAATGAAAGTGTTTTTCTGTTTCTTAAAGTGCTTTCAAAAAAAACTGTATTTCTTTCTCGGCCTTTGGTTTCGGTGTTTATATGCCATTCACTCTTGCATTGAAATATTATTATTATTACTTTTTTTGCGCCCAGACTTTTATAGCCCCAGTCATAATAAGGGGGCTAACCATTCAATTCTAGTTCTCATTCCACTCTCCCATTCCTTCGTTCAGATCTGTAATTATATTATTATTACTTTTGAAATACTTTTCTAAACATTTCGTTTCATATGATTTGAAAGTGTTTTCTTCTTTCATAAAACAAAAAAAAGCATTTGTTTTCGTAACGAATATTTAATACAAAAAATAAATTATTTCATAATTTTTTTGTGCTCTTCTGTTCAGTAAAAAAATTAATAATTTATTATCGATTTTATTATAGCCCCTGATATTAGCTATTAATTTACATTTCACATTTAATTTCATTCAACGCTTTAATCTTGCGCTAAAAAGGTGTGAAACACTGGTGCAAACACAGCACCGGCACTCGGGCAGCGCCTGGCGAGTCAAAGAGCGCAGCCATCGCTGAATACGAAATGAAGGGTGACTTTTCATAATAAGGGATAGGGATAGGGAATGGACTTATAATAATGATAATCGTGTTCTTCTATTTAGTTACACATGTATTATCAAAAAAAAACCTGGAGTTTCGGTATTATGTCTGCGCTCACAAAATCATAATTCATAGCCCGGGGCCAAACATATTGAACAAAAGTATCCAATCTTTCCTCTCGGGCTCTCTTACTCTCTCTCTCTCTCCCCCTTTGGCCCTATTTCTGCATTGCTTTACTTTTTCCCCTTAAACGCAAAACCATTTGAACTGATTTTTTTAGTTCATTTTTCACGAGCACTCGATTGCACAGTCAGTTCACAATCGCTTTATTTAAAACACAAGTTATATATTGAAAACGATTTGAGATTTTATGTGAAAATAATTTCTATTGAATTTGGAGTTAAAAACAAAAAATCAATTTTTCTTTCATTGACTTTGCATACAATGAGTGAATGCATGTATTTTTTCGGTCATATTTTTTGTGCATATATTATAACTATTTGTTGTGAAGTAGCGCTTCGTTCAGTTAAGACCAGGGGGTCAAAGGTCTGTCAGGAGGTCTATTTTAAAACTGTTTTTCATGTGTCCAGTTGTTTGGTCTCTCAATCTTCATACCCGAGCCCTTCACTCTCCTCACAGTCGACGATGCCTTTCATTGTTGGCATTTTGTATGAAATAAATATTACTCTATGTCTGAGGTCTGGACACAAATGTCTTTAAGAGAGATTATGAGAGAGTGAGTGCGAGAGAGAGAGAGAGAGAGAGAGAGAGAGAGAGAGAGAGAGAGAGAGAGGCGACTCTATGGCTCAAACGTCTGTCTATTTTTACTTTCAAATACTTTTTACTATCTTTTAAGACAAGAAAATATATTCATTTTTTCGCCCCTACACTAACATACTGTGCGATTCTGTGGCACTAAAAAGAAAATGCTTTTAAAACTAATATTTAATTTAATCTTTGCTTTTACTGTCAGAAAGACAAACATTTTTCACTTCACTTCTTATTAATGTATGTCTTGTGTTGACATTAAATACACTGAAATACATATAATGTATAGAAATATATATCTATTAATGAACTCATAATCTGTTAGAAAAATGTATTTTTAATGAGTATTTTGTATTTTTGTTTTCATTTGTCATATGTATTGAAAGTTTTTCATTACTTTTACTGAATGTGAATAAACATAAGAAATGTTTATTTTATTTATATTTTGTTTGCCGTAATATTGATATCAAAAGTATATTCCGGAACATATTTTGCAATGTTTTTCACTATTCATCTTAAAAAATAAGGTTTTTATTACTTGGAAAAACACCCAAACTATCGATCAATACGTTCTTATGGTGTAAAACTCCCCTTGATTTTTGTGTAGGTTTTTCGTCAAATGTTAACTGAAGTGAATATAAGTATAAATTTCGTTAAAGAATTTTCGTTTGCATTCAATGTATAAATTAAAATGACTTTTATATCACTTTTTGAGTCAATAAGAAATTTATTTTACAATTATATACATAAAAGTTGTGTGACTTTCAAATACATGTGCCTGTGATGTGTAGGTCGAGGGCCAACACTTGCCGACGGGAGAGAGAGGGAGAGAGAGAGAGAGAGAGAGAGAGAGAGAGAGAGAGAGAGAGATGTGCCAAAGAGTACATCACAATTGACACGAAAATTATGAAATATATATATATTTCTCGCAAACTATTCATTCATATTTTGAATACATTTTCTCTCTGTGAATCTCTTCCGCATTTGCACTGAAAAGCTGTCACAACAAACAGTTAAAACATTTAATTTACACGAATTACAGTTAGGTTTAAAAAATCAATTGAGAGACAAAGTGTGAGCACATGTATCCCAAGACATGCCATGCCTAAAAAACGCATCCTTATTTACCTAACTGTAGTCCCTGTGCGCATAGATTCCACAATTATTTATACAGTATGTGATTGACATATGAAAATTATACCCTGAGTTATAGGGGTATTGAAAGGGATATTTTTGACTATAATTTTGTCCTAAAATAAAAAGTTTGTTTTTATTTGAAATTATAGCTGAAAATCACTGGTGTTTTAATATCCCAAAGGGGCTAAAATAGCTGAACACTTGTGAACATGACATACAATACACCCTTCGGTTGTGTACATCAAATGCCTTTTCAACACATTATTACATATTAAGTATTCGACAGAAAATTGAGTGAAAATTGCAGTCAAAATAGCTTTGAGTTATAAAACTAATAAAAAGTCAATCGTTTTTTCCACTCAAATATAAATCTCATAAAAAACTGTTTGAAATATATTTTTGTGAAAAATATTTGCATTTTTTTTGGTGCAAAAGCAAAAAGAAAGAGAAAATATTCGTTCAATAATTTGTTTCTTGCGATCGATTAAAAAGTTATATATTTTTTTCAAATATTTTTTATTTTCAAAGTTTGACTAATCTTTAAATTAGTGTTTTTTTTGTTCAAATACTTTTGGACGAAACGAGAGATAATTTTCACTTCAAATCTTAAGTGTCTCTTATGTTTGGGACGAGAGGTTGATATGTGATTTAAAAGGTTTTTTTATCGCCTTTTCCTTAACAGAGAATGTTTTAAAAGAAATAAATATTTTTTCAAAAGTCCTTTTTGTGACTAAAATACATGTGTTTTTGCGAGAAAAGTCGAGTCGAGAAATAAATAGCCAAAAAGGCATCAGTTCTTTGGTTTGAAACCAAAACATAATATATATTATCAACACTTTTGACGAGAAAATAATGTTTTCTCTCGTTTTTGACGACAAATGAAATGAATAAACATTTTTCAAACACAACAAAAAATGTTTTATCACTTTCTCCGAAAGTATTAAAGTCTGGATAATCTGAAACATCTCATGACCTTTGAGGTCAAAGAATTTTATATTCAGTGTATATATAAGAATATATTCCACTCTTGATATACACTAGCGATAAGAGAGAGAAGAAATTTGTTTTCATTTTTGAAGTGAAAATTTATTTCGATAAAAAAAAGTTGAATTTTGTTAAAAATTTTATTAATAATAATAAATAATTTGTTTATAAAAATAATAATAAAAATATTTATTGGGTTTGAAAATAATTTATATATAATTTTTTTTGTCTGCAAAAAAACATACTTTAATTTATCGTTTCATATATGTATTGAAAAAATAAATTGATTACTCGTTAGTTAAATAACTTTCACTCTGTTGTTGTTGTTTGACTATCAGGTGTTGGCCGATGAGACAGGTTCTTTTGCTCTCATAATCGATACCATCTTTTAATTAATACTTCGGTTCACTGTATATTATATACAGTTTAATGGCATTTAAGAAACAAAAGTCAAAAATCTCATTAGACTTTTGTTTGCATTATATATCATATAATAAATTATAACTTTTTTTTGTTATGCTTTTAATCAAAACGGAGAATAAAAAGCGTTATTAAAAACGGTTTTATTTTCATACAGTATTTTATCAATAGTTTTGTGTTTGTATTCACAAAATGATAGCTCAATGACTGGGAATATAGTAAAATGTTATACAATAAGAGTGTTTATCGAAAATTAAATACAATTTTTCAGTTAAGTTAAACTCATTTTCCTGTAAACACTACACCATTGGCTGTGATATCGCATTAATCACTGCTTTTTGAATTGAATCACAATTTTATTGTTAGTTTTGATTATCGTTTAATATAATAATAAATGATAATAATTATAACGTATATAACGTTAACGTTGTTTTAGATGTTTAGTTGTTTTGTGTATTGTTTTAAAATATAACGAAACAAATAATAGAAAATAAATATTATATATATTTATTTGTTTGAACTTATTTTTTCCCATTCATTCCCTTCGATGAGAATTGTGTTGAAAAAAACATGTAATGATTGTAATAATAGAGAGAAAAATACTTTTATTTTTTAATTCTTAAGTAATTTTTTTTTGCTTTTATTATTGAATTTGAAAATTCATTTTTCATTAAATATTTCTCTTCTGTTCCCTTACAGTTGGATCGCATCGCACAGTATGACAAATACCTTACACAACTGGCCAACAAAACCAGTGCAGATCATCCGGATTACATAGATATATGCCGTACAGCAAATAAAGCCAAAACGGTCTGTGCTCTCACTATCCCTGCCATTCCTTATCAGTGAAGAAACCAGTATTAATTTAATAGTTAGAAACACCATACGATCCCTATCCACCTATCCCTCTCCACCATCCCTGTTCAGTTTATGATAGCCCATGGAATGTCTATGGGCTTCAAAAGGTCAATAAAATTGAACTAAACATTAAGAGAAAAAAAGTAAACAAAACACTATTATCTAAGTGTTGTCTTAACTGTGGTATCATATCCTTATTGGTTGCCCCCCTTTACATATCACAAAACCCCTGGCGAAATATAATTTGAATATAGTATAGCCCGGACTGAATATTCTCTCTGAGATTTTCTGTGTATTTATTGTGAAAAATGTCATTTAAATTCATTTCCTGTTTATATAAAGTTTTTTTGTGTTGTGTTTTATAAACGATTTTCACATAATTTGCGAAAAATTAATTAACTAAATAAATGTCACCACAATTTAGATGGTGAAGCGCACAGATAGTCGCCAGGAGGAAAGTGATCTGGATCGCATCCAGGAGCTATTTCCAAGCGACAACTTGAGACTCCATGAAACTGATCCATTATCACCGGTAAGTTGTCTTTTTTGCGTACATCTATTCCTCGAGTAAACGATACTAAAAATAATAGTAAATAAAAAGTCCATAAAAATCTATTCTCGATATAAACACACGTACAGAATGTGTGTGTGTTTTTGGTTCCGGTAAGACATTTGATACCCATTTGACGGAAAACTATTTAGATGTTCACCACTGATGGCGAACAGCGTCTCATATGTTATGTGAATTTTAATTATTATATAATTTATTTTTATTTAATATTCAGTTCAAACTCAATGGAAAAATCCAATTGAAATGAATAATAAAATTTTATTTTTATTTTTAAAATTGAATTAATGTTTTTTACACTTAATTCTCTCTCTCTCTTTCTCTCTTTCTCTCTCTCTCTCTCTCTCTCTCTCTCTCTCTCTCTTCAATTTTTTAAATGAATTTAAGTTTTAAATGTTTTGCTAATAAGGAAAGGAATTGCAAACCAAATGATAAGACAACGAAAAAAATGCATTGAGTTTTGAAAATAGGGCTAATATTTCGGTATTTCGTATGCCTTAAAGTCTTATATAAAATATAATTTTTTGCCTTTAATTAAAAGCACTTTTTTATGCAATGTTTTTTCTTCACTTTTTTTTCTCAACACATTCTCATTAAGCAATTAATTTCATTTTGAATTTATTATAAATTATGAAATCTTATGAAATATTAATTAAGTTTTTATTTTTCTCTTTTAACTCGATCTCAGAGTTGCTTAAAAATTACTTTTAATTTTCATTTTACAGATAATAATAATTTTTGTCTTACTTTTGATTAATATATTTAATGAAAATATTTTAAAACACAAATTATAATAATTTTCAATATATGATAGATTTTTATATATATAGCGAAAATATATATACATTTTGTTTCTTCCCTCTCATCTGAAAAACTATTTTTATTATTTTTGTTTTAAAAATATATTTTATTTTAACCAAAAAAATATGTATTTATTATGTATTTTATAATTAATACACAGAGAAAGGGATTACTTCGCAGTAAATCATTGGCCGCATCACGACTACATAGGGCGCTATCGGGAAAGTCATCCAAAGTTGAACTGTAAGAACACATTATATTTTTTTTTCAATACAGAGTTTATATGAAAATATTTTTCTATTAATTTTTATTCACAAAATAACAGCAATTTTATCTATAATTACTTTGAGTGCAAATAAAATGAACAAAAAAAATCATATTTTCATTGAATATCTGTTTTTAGACATCAAAAAATCACATCCGTATAGACCCTGTGATATCCCTATCCTATCGATGACATTTCACTCTCTTAATAGTCTCGATTTTTATCTCTTCCCCCTTGAAATGTTTGGCAATTATTTCGCCGGTGTTTGAGAAATGGCTAAATATTACCCTTTGAGTCAAAACTCATATTTAAGATAATTAAAAGAAATTCTTTCATCGAAAATATAATTACATCTTTTCATCGCTTAATATTTTTATGCTTTTTTGTTCACATCGTATGAAACACACATATATTTCCCCCTTTTTTTCTCCATATAATATAAACTCTGTTTTTCCGGATCATATTTTTAGCCAATAATCTATCAAAAAATAATTTTCATTTTTTGAGAGTTTATTGAACACCGAAAAAACGAGTCATGAATGCAGTGTTGAATAAATATTTGTATTAATATTTAATATATTTTTTGATGATTTATTTGAAAATTTATTTCCCATTTTTTTTGTCATCAATTCATTGAAATTATTATTTGATTTAAGTTTTAAATTTAAAATTTCAATCACAGCCTAAATAGCAATATGTTGTGAATGTATTTTTTTCTCTCTCTTCGATGGTATGTATTAAAAAAAATCCATACCATACCAATTGGCCTGTCCTATGACATACTGACCCTTTCGATTGGGCGCTTATTTTTGGAAATATTGAGTTCAGTATATAATCAGTTTTGCCCCCTTTTTTTCACTCACTATCACTCTTATGATAAATAAAAAAAGTGTTTTGACTTTTAATTTATTATTTATTTTTCGCACTCTTTTTGCGGTTAATTAGTTATAGAAATCAAACCATTCGTCCATTCGTTGGGAAAATGTATTTTTCAATTAATTTTTGTGAAAATTATTTATTTTAAACCCTTATCTCGTTATCGCTTCTCCTAATCTAAACGCTTAACTTAATTATGAAATACAAAAATATTTTTATTTTTACAAAAATAAATATCAGTTAAGATGTCATAGATATGAATGACAGGACAACTCAGGCCTCAAATATTTAGATAACAAGAGTTTTTAATCAAAAATTGAATTTTTGTTTTATATGTTTTATATAAATAAAATTGTTATCAAAACGGCTTTTATTTGAAAATATATTCAAAGCGTATTTTTTTAATTATAAGATTTGTTTCGTATATATTTAGAAAATCGTAAAACTTTAATAACTATTAAAGTATTTAATGAAATCAAAAGAT